>RJWT010005448.1:0-30989 GCA_004365215.1 Cuniculus paca | reverse complement strand
GCTCCTTGCCTAGTTTGCTATGCTGTCATGTGCAGAGTTTCCTGAGGGAAGAGGGTGTCTACTTTTATTATAAAGTTTGAATTAAACCAAGTCTCACAAAATGGGAAAAAATGGATAAGTAGTTTTAAAAAGATTCTTAAATATAAATGGTAAAATAAAGATAATACTAATGGTGCAATCACAAGCTAACTGAAAGAAGACAGCAAAGCAGATCCATGTAGTATGCCTAGTGCCTGGTATTTATCTGTCAGCAGTCCCTTTAACTACAGAAACAAAGAACTAATTGGCTAACCCAATCGAACAAGAGCTTGAAAACCTTTAAAACTCCAGGAAGACTATTTGAAATGTGGATTTATAAGCATTCTTATTTTGTACCTTGAGATATTGGTTTATGATAGTATTGTCACCAACATTAGATTATTTTAGTGGTTATTTTCTTCATTATACAACAATCCTGACTTGTCTATATGCATATGAAATAGAATTATATATATAGTGTAAAATAGAGATAGATGTCTGTGTATTTATATATGGAATATGAACTCAAAATTATTTTAAGATGTTCAATCAAAAATACTAAGAGATTACTTGGCTGCAAGATGATGTGAATGGGAACAACCACTGGTTATATACTTCTCATTAAATCCAAGTTAATTATTGCCCCTCAAGTTTTAAATTTTTAAGATTGTTTAATGTCTCCCATCTAATTGATGTTGCATTAGTCTTAGCCAAGGATCAATTCTGGCTTTTCTAGAACTTCCTTTGGGGTGTTCAGTGTTGCACTTTTTTTCCTTCATCATCAGCTAATTGTCCACTTCTCTGGTCAGGGATCAGTACTATACTGTGTGACACTTAGGGACAAGCTGTCATCTAAGCTACAGAAAAGACTTATATTTGATGACTTGTGGAAAAATCAATAGGTTTTCCCCCAAGATTTCTGAAAATATCAAGGCAACTTTTGTTTTCTTACTTACCCCTGAATCTAAACTCCTGATTCCTTGAAATAAAATTCAGGTAAGGGATTATTATGCTTTTATTATGCACCATTTCCTCAAATATGGAACCCAGGCCTTCTTTTGTTTTATTTGCTAAATCACACACATCCATACTTTATAAGACCTCTATGTGCATAGCAAGTTGTGCTGAAGGTTTAAACAGGTGGATGAGTTTGCATGATAGCCACATAACAAAATTAAAATATTAAAAATTGAGTGATAGGTGTCCTTGTTCCCAAAAGTCTACAGGGACTATCCCACTGACTATGCCTTCTCATAGAGTACCCTTGCCTTCTCTCCAACTCCTCTCAGCAATAAATTCCTCCCACATTTTATTCCTATCAATTTGCTTCCCTTTGCCTCTAAACTTCAATTATAAATTTCTATTCCATCTTCATTAAAATATATAAACTTTGTGGAAACTTTTAAATCATTTGCAAGGATCTAGTTAAAAATCTTAAGCAAAGTTTCACCTTCAGCTTCATCATCGCTTAGACATAGAGGTGGATTAAGATTTCTTGAATTTAAAGATGTCTTAGTTACTTTTCTGGTTGCTGAGACAAAATATCTGATAACAAGAGTTAAAGGGGGAAAGGCTTATTTAACTCACAGTCTATAGAGGTTTCAATTCATAATCAGTTGGCTCTAAAACCGGGTGGCACAGGACTGAGGGACAACAGTGCACGGTGGTGAAAGACAGCAAAAGCAACAACAGAGATAGAAAGACAAGTCTCTTACTGACCCTTATATTGCCTACTGGGATTAGGGCCATGCCAATCCAATTAGTGGCTTGATTCAGCAATCACCCACTTTTAATCTCAGCACCCTTAATTCCAGCAGTGCACTACAAATCAATCACTCATCTAGATTCGACCAATTCTGAAAGAACTCTGTGACCCCATGAGGCTTTGGGGAGACATCTAGACATAAACCATTATAAGGTGCATCAAAATTATATATTTGGATTTGTGTATAATAAAATTTACTTCCCCAACCAAGGTCATCTCTGCATGGAGATTGAGTGTAGGGTGTCAATCAGTCCTAACTCTGAAAGCAAATCAAAGTTCATGATAGGCAGAAGCATCACTTTAAGGTGAAGAGAAGTTCTGGCATAAGGTCTTATTCAACAGCAGCAGATGTCTAAAGGGAAATGCAGAATTATGCAAACATACTCAAAGTGTCTGCCATAGGAAGATTTTTCTCTCAAAATGTATTTAACTGATCCTGAGGTGCCATTTTTTTTCACCTTTTGAGTGGAAATATATCTTACAATTGTTAATCAGGCAGTGGTTGTGGAGCAATTGCTCAGCCCGTACATGTTCAAGCTCAGTCATAGCCATTCATGTCATTATCATTCCCCTGGAGTTAGGAATGAAATATCACTAACAAAGGCTAAATTCAACTATTTTTTAAAATGATTATGCCATGAGTCAGCATTGAAGTTTTATTAATACATGGAAAGGCACAGAAATAGTAAATGATATATAACATTTGATATATAACAAACTGTACATCTAAAATAAGCCTAAGATAAATTTTCAATAAGATACAAACTCTAAATGCAAGTATAAGAAAATGCTGTGTCAACTTGATTGGAGGCATTTTTTTTCTTCTTAGTGGAACATAAAATAATGGAGCATCTTAAATTCAGTGAAAGGCAGCAATACTCCTACATATATGTCTTTTCACTCACCTTCAAGGTAGTGGAAGTAGGCAATAAAATCTCAGACTAATTTTTCACAGAATTTGGCTTGAAGACTTTGGAAGCTTTGGAAGAAAACTAATAACCTCAATATCACATTATTATTTCTTTCAGGTTAAATAAAGTATTGCATTTTATATGTTCTATAAAAATACTCTCCCAATAGCTCTTTAACTGTCCTCTTCCGTAACCTCCATCACAGTATATAAAACAGTTGCATGACTATAAGCAGTATAATGAAAAAAGTATGTATAGGGTTCTTAACTGATGGAGAAATTAGAGCTGACAAGTGACGTACCACCCATTCCACTAAACGATAGTGGTTATTTGCCAAAGCCCTAGGGATTAAGTCCCTAGAATAACCTTTCATATCAGCTATAATAAACATGGCATACAAATCACAAACAGACCTCAAACAAATTATTATAATTTCCTTAGATTTACAAACCTTGATTCTTCCAAAGTTTATGTTCTTCAAAAGGCAAGGAAAGGCTTGGTGCTAGTGATCTATCACAATATGTCCTCTTGCAAACCACTGTTTCTGCTTCCTAGATTAAGATTGTTCTCTTTTTAAGTAGGTGAGGATAAGTACAAACATCAGATTTAGTGAATGATTAGTGTTGTAAAAATTCTAGATATGTGTAAAGTTGAAAAATTTAAATGTTACTGTTTCTTACAGGATCCTAAGATTGAAAAAAAGTCCATATTGTGGTCAAGGCTGGATAGAATCACGAATTAGTATCTATGAAGTATTTCCCACTGAAATTTATCCTAAAAAGTAACATACAAAACACACTAACTCTTAACACATATCACACAATATAAATACCTACACATTTTCATTTCTCTTTATTTACTATTATTTTCTATGTCTAAGGAAAAGAACCAAATTTGAGATTTTGCATCTAAATTCATCCCTGAATTCCTACAGATTTTTACTTCCATGAGTCTTTGATAAAATGACACAACATATTTATTTTTTTCATTCAAACTTGTCTCATTTTCTTCCTGACCACTTTCCCCATAAGCCAGATTTCATATTAGTTACAGAGAATTCAGCGTAGAACAGACAAACCCTGTCCTCTGAATTTTTGAGGCTTTGTCAATAGTGCTCATGTGGTAAGTTGACATATTGATCACCTTCTATGGAAAATGTTTTCTCTTCTGTGCTAAAATGGGGAGCCAACTGGAAGCAAGAACCCTGATACCACATATGTCAAAATGATCTATTCAAATGATAATTTAGGCTTTTTCTCCTTATATTTATCCTCTCCTATTTCTGGGAATCAGTCCTTTGTGCTTCTTTTGTCAGAGAATCTTTTTTCACTGAGAGTAAATTTGTTTAGCCATTGACTCTCTGTCTTTGGTAAATGGCTGAACTCATGGAAAGAAATGCAATGTTTCTAGAAAGGAAAGGATCCAAGGAGTGCACCCAGACACAGAAAGAGGAGCAAAAATAATTTTTTCCTAGTTTAAGAAAGGCAGAGGAGAACACAGATACCTCAACTAGTGAGTACTTTCCTCCTAATAACTCCTGGGGGAAATTACAGACTCTTTGGAAATATTCAGGCACATCTGATGGGCTGGGTTGGGTTACAAAGACATTCTTGTGCCCTACATGTGACCAGTCAGCAAATTGCCCCTGGACTTCAGAAGCACATACAGATTTGGACAATGGGTTTATCCACAATGCCCACACTGGACTGAAGACTGGACACATTCCTGTCCCCGAGTCTCTCAAGTCTGGTTCTTCAAGGAATCAGAAGCCCAACAATACCCAGGATTTAACTTCTAATTAGCTCAGTCAAATGAAGACTTCATATTAGTGAAGGTAATTTTAAAAAACTGAAGAAATAGAATATTGATAAAATACTATATGTGATATAGATGTACTTTTCTAATCAGATAAATTCTTAGTATTGTGTTCTGAATCATAGAAACATCCGTGCAGTGTGTCTATTGAGAAAAGATTCATTTTTAGAGGGGTTGGAATTTATTTCCCAATCTATAATGAGGAGAAACTGCATGACATATCCAACAACTAGTATGATCAATCTTCCCCAAAGAAGAATTTTTGTCATTCACTTGGATGGTGAAACTGAATGTACATCATTAAAGTTTTAGATGATGTAATTTTGGAAAGTAACATCTGGCAAAAAGCATAATACTGAAATTTATTATGACTGTGATAAAGTAGAAAAGGTTGCTAAATTCTTGAAATTAACTGTATGTGGAACTGAATCAGCATAGAATAGAAGGAAAAGAAGAGAGGAATGGAAAACAAAGTTTTAAAGAGTATGATCTTTTGCAAAAGGGAAGGGATCAAAAGATGGAGGAGAAAGGAAGGGGAATCAAAGGGAATGAAAAATAAAATTAAGATGTATTATGTACATGTATTGACTTCCCATAATGAATGTAAATCACTATTACTGAAAATATGTGGTAATAAAAATAAAAATTTATAAAAGGGTATGGATTGTGAAAGCAGAAAATGGACAACATTTCATTCTAATGTAGTTAGGGAGGAAAGCAATTTGTTACAGCCAGTTCACAAGTAACTACTATTATCAAGGCAGGTGTAATACAGTGAAAAATGTATAAGAAGACAGTCTCACTGTGCCTTCATTCATGTACTTGGGAACCTTGCAGAGGATGGGCAACCATACAGAGGGACTTTTGGAGTTCCACTTTTGGGGTCTGAATCCTGGCTCAAGTGTTTAGCACCTTTGTTGTCTTTATGTAGTTTTTTAACCTACCTTGATATCATTATTTGTGAAATGCTCAAATATACCATCGGGTTTTGTAAGATTTAATACAAGTCAACCATGATTGCACATTCTTTTACTTCTAGTTACTGGGAAGTCTGAGGCAGGAAGATCACTTGAGACCAGGAGTTCAAGACCAGCCTGGGCAACGTAGTGGTATCTCATATCAAAACAGCCCAACCCAACCCAATCAAACCAGTTAATGGAGTCAATGTTTGTAAAACACACAAATCAGCTTCCACCAGAGTGAGCTCTATGTGAGAATGTGTTAATTTATCCTTTGTGTGTGTGGTGCTGGGGGAGAATGTGATAAATACATTCATTCAACACCAATTTACACTACAAAGTAAACCACCTCTTAGTACACTACAGTGATGCCAAAATTCATAAAACATGCTCCTTTTTCTCAAGAAGTTTACAACTTTACAGAGGAAAAACTGGAATGATTTAATATTACTTCTTGAAAAGTCACTTTGTAGAGATATAATGTCAATAGAAGGGTAAAAATTGGACAATAGATCTTTTATTTGAATGTTTATTTTTATTAGTGTATGCTCATAGTACATAAAGATTACATTCATTGTATGAAGTTGGCACATGTACATAACACATCTAAGTCTTTTTTCATCCTCTTCCCCTCCTCTTCTACCCAACTCCTTCCATCTCTTCGTCACCTTCTCTTTTGCAAAAGGCCTATCTCCCTGTTTTCTATTAGCTATCTTTTATTTTTCTCTGTATTTACATTTCAAATTTTTCATGTGAAAGAAATCATGCAGTATTAAGGTTTGTGTCTGATTTATTTCATTTAACATTATAGTCTCAAAGTGTAGATCTTCTAGGGTAATAGTTGAAGAGGATTTCTGATTTAGTCTGGAGTATAGGAAACTGAATATTTTTTGATGGCTGACTATTCTCCATTTCCATAGAAGTTGAAAATAAAACAAGTGGATCAATGCTATTTCATGAATAATTGAAACTGTTGAGAGTTTCTTGACATAGGTAATTGCCATGTGCAAGAATTGTGATGTCATGGAGAAATCCTATGCAAACCCTTAATGATGAAGAGCCTACCTCTCAGATTCTTGCCAACTGACAATTTAACAAATAAAGTTCATGAAAATGCATTCTTATATATTACCTATGAACTTAATATTATTAGTTCACTTATGGGTCTCAGATGTTGTTAATGACGAAAAGTACAAGTTTTGATATTTTCAACTTCAAATGCATTTTGTCGACTATCAGGTAGTATTTAACTGTAATTTAAAAAAATTACGATGAACATTTACAAAATGTATAATTAAGGAGCTTTTCCTCCATTTTCTCTCTGAATGGATTGGGGAATAATGTGCTAAAATGAAAACAAAAAAACTTATTATTGGAGAAGAATTACAGTGAACTCCAGCTTAGATGACATAATCTTTCTGTCACTTTTCACAGAAAGATAGACTTATCTTGCATTTCTCTGATACATTTTGATTTTAAAAAAAGTATAAGTTGCTACAATATAACCACTTTACTGGATTTATACTGTTAGATATCATGTAAAGAAAGCAAAGGAAGGAAGAATTAAAAATAAGCAGGTAAATTTAGACCAGAACACAACAGAAAAAACCTTTCCACTGGAATAAAGACAAAGATAGATAAATAAATAAAGTATAACAACCAAACAAATTTCAATTTGCATACTTTAAAAACTAAAAAAGACAAAAATAAATAAGAAATGTAAAAACAAAAAGAAAAAGGAAAGACAAAAGTATTTTTAAGCTGTGTTTTTAATGAAAGTGAAAATTGCTGAAATAGCTCCTCTTTTCTGAAATATCAGTGATCACTGAGAGATGCCAGCAAGAAGGGAGGGAAAAGAAACATAGAAAAGTCTGATAGCTGCTTGGAGATGGGCTGAATTCTCTAAAACAGAAACAGAGTGCAAACAATATTTCCATGATGACTATGAACACCGGATTTGTTCTCCCTGGGAAACCTGATGACTATTTCAGCATGCTAAGAAGTCATACTTTGAACTGCCTTCAGCAAATTACTCTGTGTTCCCTTTTGGGACATGGATTTTACTACTGGGGCTACCTAACATTATGTAAATACTTTTCACCTGCTCCCCAATTACCTTGGTACCAACAAACCAGGGTCCAAGTATCATCAACCAGGTAGAATTTTGTCAGTTGGGGTAGTCTTGTAGCCTTATCCAACTGTGCACCTCAATGTCAAAATAAGATGCCTTCTACATCTTGATATCAACCTATGATAGAGCAGGTTGGAAGTTTAGAGTTGTTATTCTTTTCTGAAATTTGAATTCTTTGGTTGTGAGAAGGTAGGACTTGGGTGTTAGTATGACCTCCCTGACATGCTGGGTAGTTGGAAGCTAAGTATGAGAATATAGAGTTATGATGAATTCATGATTGGACTATTTTTGAGGACAGGTTTCTTAGTATCACTTTGTAATGCACAAAGTTTAAGAGTTTATTCCTGCCACTTTTTGGACCTGTTAAGAATTAAATGCTTGCACCTTCCTAAACTCATGTCAAATTCCTACACCTCAGTGTGGCTGCATTTGGCGATATGGTTATATAGGTTAAATAAAAGCTTTTCATGAGTTCCTAATCTGGTAAGACTGATGGTCTTGTAAGGAGAAGGAAGAGCAATGTCTTTTTGCTTCCTGCTCACCTTCAAACACTGGAAGACATAGTATGAAATGGCCACCTTTCTGATACCCTGATCTCAGACTTTCAGACTCAAGAACTGTGATAAGATAAGTATCTGTTGTTAGGCTAACCTTTCTTTGGTATTTTATTATTGCGGCACAGGCAGACTAAACCAGAACAAGAACTCTAACTTGCATGTACAAGGTGATTCACCTTTCTGAGCCTCAGTGTTTTCATCTGCAAAATCAGAATAGTAGTAATTCACTTATAGACATGTCTGGGGATTGAACTGACACACTTAGGTTGATGACTGACACATAACAAATGACCAATAATCAGTAGTTATTACATTTATTTATTACTTATCCAAAGATGTCGTAAAAGTCCTTTGATCTTCTAAAAAGAATCTGAAACCACAAATTACTTTAGCAAAAACCAAAAGCCCTGACTCGTGTTTAAGGAGCCATATTTACAGACTTTCTGAATCATTCACTCAGTAAGAATTCACTGAATCCTGCTGGTTGCTTCAAAAGATGAAAGAGAATTATGATAACTTTGTAGTCTCTGACTGATATCTATGAAGCATCTAAAGACATATCTAGCAATGCAAGTTTAAATGCTAACAAGAAAAGTCCTGACAGAAGCCACGAAGAAGCCCAGAGAAGAGAGAGCTCATGAAAGGCTGGAGTTCTGGCGAATGCCTCCCAACACAGATGAAGCAGCATCTGGAGGTCTTGGGGTGGGCAGCAGGAGTACACAGAACACAGTGAAAGCCCTGCACAGAGGACTAGCCTGGTTAAGACTGTTATGGGATATGATTTAGCAAGGGCATAGTGTGGTTTAAGACATGTTTCAAAAAAAAGGTGTCTCCGGTACTTTGTTCAAGATGAACTAGAGAGAAACTGAGATGACAAGAAATAAGCTATTTACTAATAACTGTTCTAGGCACACCCACTCCCTCTACAGGAGTGAGTGATTCCCTGGGCATAATGGAAAGAAATTCAGTCTGTTTAGCTTTCCAATCTAAAATGTGAAAATAGTAGCCACAGTTAGGTCTAAGTACAGAAGGAATATTTCTTTCTATGTGGGTAATGCCATATGGTCGCTCTATTTTTGCACTGCAGGTCACTTTTTAGAATATGTGTTATTCCTTTTATTTCCTCTTTGTTTCTGTAGATTTCCCCAATTATCCTTCTACCATTCATATATTTTATTCCTGTTCCCCAGGTGTGTGTAACAAAGCTCCTCCTTCATGCCATCTGATCCCACTGATTCATCAAATACTCAATATCCTCCTCAGTTTTCTCCCCTTCTTGCAGTGTGAGTCAGTCTGTCTAACTCTGGATTACTGTCTAATTTGATCTGGTCAGTTCTGAATATATTAGGTAATATTAGATCCATCTCCGGCCCCATGGAATTGCACTTAATATCTCTCCTCTGTTTTCTACCATGCCAAAAATCAATGTATAATAAAGATGAATAAATCATTTTTCCAACTGTAATAAGATCATCATATTTTAATTACTGAGTCAGAAAAACTCTTCCTCAGAGCAGATGTTGAACCCAGGTCATCTGGGAGAACACCAGGCAAGCTCACCACTACAGAATAACCAAAATAGAGTCTGCGGGAAAAGATTCTTTCAAAGGACTTTAAGCAAAAGTCTTGTAATTAAAAGATAACTACTCTCTATTACTGTATTTATTTATCCAGTAATGTTTATGAGATCCTTATAAATTTTCAGGCCAAAAACATAAATAAAAATAATTAATTTTTATGCTACAAATTCTATCTTTTATGCCATTATTATTCTCAGTAATTGTAGTTTTAGTTCTTTGATGTATGCAATTATACACAGCTCATTTCCAACTTTGAATCAGCTGTTAAACTGGGTATGAAACTGACTATGCAATTAAGAAAATCTTTGTTCCCTAATGTTATGGGTTGGATAATCCTTTATAAATATGTAAGTCTGCACACACCCAAGGTTGTTTTTTCTTTACTCTGGTTAATAAATTGACCTAGTTAACATTAACTGAATTCATTTAAAATAATAATATTGACCTAGTTAGCATTAACTAAATTCATTTCAAAGTCTGTGACACAGAAAATAAAATTTAAAGTTGACTATGTTTGCTAGACATCTAGATTTTTCCCCATGTTTAATTTAGCATGGAACTTTACTCTGATGCTACTGCAGTAATTTTATAGTTGTTGCATACAAAACTGATAACTATTTTCATGATGTTCAAAACATAATCTTAACATGTATTTGTTATACTTGAAATACAACCAAATGAAATTCAACAAGCAAGTGTATAGATGTTTCACTTTTTGAACAACAAACTCTGGATTAAATTTCAGAATGTTTAAGAAAACTGAAATATTTCACACATACAATAGTGAATCAGGAAACTTTTATATAGGAAACATATGTGTATGATTTTTATTTATTAAATGGGCATTAGAAAAGAAGCTTTCTGATTAATGTCCTAGGGACAGAAGTTAAGTCATGTTTCTTCTTTTATGAATGTATTGTGTGGTGTCTCCTTCAACTTTCTCCTACCTCTAATACTACACATCAAGTGATTCTTAATTCACACACGCGTGCGCACACACACACACACACACACACATTCTTTCTGCTGTGTTACAAGGGCATTGAAACAAAGGGATCACATTGAAACTGAACTAAAAAGGCGATAAAAAATAAAGAAAGAATTAAAAATGGTATGATAATGTGGAACTGGAAAAAAAATTTTAAAAATACACATGGACATAAGATGAAAAGAGATGTAAGAGATGAGGTAAAAGTTATGGATAAAAGTTGGAAAAGAAATAGAAAAAACATAAAATGTTATGATGGAAAGAGAGACACAAATAAATTATGGAAGTGGAAAAGAAAGAGGAAGGATGAGTTATGGGAGAAGGAAAGTGAGAGAAAGGGAGAGAGGGAGGGAGAGAGAAAAACAGAAATAGAGAAAAACAAAGAAATGGAGTAAAGGTAAAATACAGGGAAGAAAATAGAAGAATTAAAAGACTAAAAATGCCAGGCATGGTAGGAGGTATAACAGAGGAAAATAATGAAGAAAAAGTTATATGGGAATGATAGTGCTTAGAAATATAAAACATAGAAAAATGTTTATCTTACAAATTAAAACTACTATATGTCGTAAGAGGAGTATATTAGTCAGTTTTCTCATTGCTGGGACAAAATACCTAACACCCACAACTTAAAGGATAAGAAGTTTAACTTGTTTCACAGTTTTGGGGGATTCAGTCCATGGTTGGCTACTTCCAGGAAGAAATGACACAGTGGAAGGGCATGTCAGAGGAAAGCTCCTCCGCTCATGGCATTCTGGAAGTAGAGAAGAGAGAGGGTAGGAGCCAGGGATGAGAGTTCCCCTTTCTAGCTCATTCCCCCACTAACCTGCCTTTTTAAATTACAATACACTTCTGACACACAAGACTTTTTCAGGACATTCTAGAGATAAACCGTAATGTTCCACTCCTGATCCTCAAAAAATTCATGTATATCTCATTATGCAAAATGCAGTTAGTCCATCTCTAGGAGTTGCCACAGTCTTAACAGGTTCAGAATTGATGAAAAGTCCAAGTCCAGAATCTCCTCTGAGACTCAAGACAAACACTTAGCTGGAAAACCTGTAAAAATCAAAAAGAAAGCTATACTTCTAACATACAATGACAGAGAGTAAACATTCCCATTCCAAAAGGAAGGAAATAGAAAGGAATCAGACCCAAGCAAGACTAAAACCCAGCAGGGCAAAACATTAGATCCTGTAGTTCTATATCCAGCATTAGGAACTGGTTGTGGTAAGATATGAACTCCAAAGTGTTTGGGCAGCTCTTCCTCTGTGGCATTGCTAGGTACAGTCCACGTGGCCTCTCTCCTGGGCTGGATTCCTTTATTGCCTGCAGCTTTCCTCAGCAGATGTTTCATTTTTCTTGCATCCCTAATTTCTCAGGTTTCCACATTGGATTCATATTTACAACTTTAAGTGTTGCCTTATTTGGAGCTCCTGGCAGGGACTGTGACCTTATTACATATTTTTGCCCAGACTCCCAGGCCTTCTTATAAAATTTACATGGAAATCTCCATAACATCACAATTCTTGTATTCAGTATGTCTGAAAAGTTAGTTGCATATGGATAGTGCCATTGTCTCCACTAGACTGAGCATTAGCCAGCCCCTCTTGAATCATGGCTGCAGCAGCCTCTGAGTATTTAGATGGCTGAACTCAGGAAAACACTTTCCTGTGGTACCTTAAGTGAACAAGGCACACTAAGGTGATCTTCTCAAAGGAGCTTGATCCTTTTGCACTCCTGAATCTGAAAATGATAGAATCTGGGAAATTCCTGAGATGCCTCCAAGCCATCTTCTCTGTTGTCCTGATGCTTGAGTATTTTTTTGTGCTAAGCTTTTCAGAAACCAAACTATCCATGCCCCCAACTTTGGAGACATTTCCTTTACAGTGAAGCTGTAAAGTTTTCATGTCTTTTGGTTTTACTGTTTGTTCTTCTTACTATAAATATGGCTAAAAGCAACCAGTAGTACTCACACCACAGCCTCAATATCAGACTTCCTTGAAATTTCCTCTGCCAGATCAATTAGCCTGCCATTTTTAAATATAGCCTCATAGAAAATCTTAGAAATTGGACAAAACATAGACCAATTCTTTTCCAGACACTCACAGCCAGTTTCCAAAAGAGTCCTCCTCCCTATCTGAACCTTGAGGAGCCTGAAACTTTGTGTCCATATCCCTATTAGCTTTTGGTTCTTCTGAGTTCTGACTAGAATTTTCCATCAATCTCCATTTATTCTGGTTTTAGTATTCAGTGGTTTCTGTAACTTTCATCTCCAAACCTTTCCAAATTTCTCCCACAAACAGATTCCATAGGAACCATGTGGTCAGGTGCAGTCACAGCAACACTCCTACTCCTGGTACTAGTTTGCTGGGACAAAAAATCCAACATCTACAACTTAAAGGAGGAGAGGTTTGCGGGGATTCAACCTATGGTAGGCTGGTTCCAAGGCAAAAACAGGATGGTGGAAAGTGATAGCAAAAGAATCTTCCTTATAGTCTACTAACCAGGAAGCAGAGAAAAAAGTAACCAGAAACAAGGTCGCAACCCTTGGTACCCACCTCTTTCAACCATATCACACCTCTGAACACATGAGACTTTTGAGGGACATATTAAATCTAATCCATATCAAGGAGTAAAAGAGTATCTCTGGTACAGTCAAAAATTATTTGTATATGTAGGACCTTCAAGTGGTAGCTCTGACCTAAATTATGTCTACAGCTGCACACAGGACTCCATTTGGTGCTATTCTTTTTTATTCACAAAATAGGAAAAGATAAAAGCATTTTAAAGTCCCTTCACTAAAATTCAGATACAACAATGAAAAATAATTTAAAATTTAAGAATTTAAAATCAATAGAGTTTATTGCATTCACGTTTTCTTACTGAAATATATAGAATGCTTGAAAGCATTTGAAGATGCTCATAATGACATCTGCATGATACACAGCCTGTGTGGACACATAGGTAGACTTGCTCACATGATTTAACTTTTCTGCTGCTATTCTCCAATTTTGCTTTGTACATTTGAATCCATAGAGAGTCACTTTCTCTTATTGGCTGTACGCAAACGATTAAGATAAAGTTTGAGTCATTTCTAAGTAGAGAAACTGGAGGCAAAGAGCATAAGATATAGAAGTATATTGTTTCTTAACTGATGATAAAGAAATTACATGTAATGAGTGGTTATAAGATTGGAAAGGAGCCAGGAAGAACCTAAGTGGGATTTAAACTGAAAGAGTCAGGGCAGCCAGAACTCCCAAAGCAAGGGGCCTCTTTTTAATCTTAAACTTATCTTTATATTTTTCTTAATATTATCAATGGCTTACTATTCCATTACCATTGAAATGCAATTTAAGCTAGATTTGGCAGGAAAGGTAGATAGCATTACCTAAACTGTGACATCTCTGATCATAACAATGGAAGAAGCAACTCATTTTAGATCTCTTTAGAAGAGGAAGTGCAAAGTGTTGCTGTTATTTGGGGAAGGCATTTCAGTTTCTGGCTCTGAAAGGGATAACCTGGGAGAACAGAAACATAAACACATAAAAGGGAGAGAGCTTCCCTAAATAATCTTAACAGGTTCCATGGGAACTGAAATGATCTTTTATGTCATTTTACTGTCCCAAAATTTCCTTTCTTTTAATACATATTATTTTTGTGGTCTATGAAAGGAAATACAACTTACTCTGTGTTTCATGTCCTCACTGGCATCCTGTTGCTCTGACAGAGAACAGGGTTTGCATCCAATCCCAGAATGGTCTCCTTGGCTGCCAGTCAAGTTCACAATGTCTTCAACCTTTAGGTGTGAAGGCAGCATGAGCTTAGTCTTCTCAAGTTTCTGCTCCAGTAGTAGAGCCATGAAAACCTTATTCATTTTATACCATGGGCTTGTTTTGTAGTTTAGAAATATAGGTCTGCACACAACTGCAGAGCATTTCTTTGTTGGAGAGTGCAGTGGGGTTGGGAAATAATTCTTTCCCTGTGAAACTTTGAAAGGGATTTCTAGCATCCAGCTTGGTCAAAGTGAGTTTACTAGAGTTCTGTATCACTTATTTTCATTTAGTGTTGACAAACACTTTTATAGAAAATAAGAATCTAAACCCACATTTATAATTCAAGCTGAGAAAATGCACATTGTAAGAACTCTACATTAGGACTCCTGGGGGTCTTCTAAAACCTAACCATGTGGGTAGTTTTAGGTCAACAATGTGTTGCAACTCATCAACACCAGAGGTGTGAACTAAGCCATTCAATCCTCTTGACCAAGAGTTGACCTATTTAAAATTCATCCAAGTTGGTGGTTTAAAATGTATGCTTATCTCAGTGGAATAAAGGTAGTATTATTTGCTGATGCAGGAATTTGCCAATTGTCTAGAAAAATAAAAGTCCAGTAGCTCATAATTGAAATCAACACCTGGAAGCAAAAGGAAAAGAAACTTTCAAGTATATGCTGAGAATGAGATATGTGAGGGCTGTGGGGGGTGCAGAGAAGATCATGGTCATTTTTAAATAAATTCATGTTTTGGTTTATTAAGGACAACAACAACAAAACTTTTAGTAAAGATCCCAAGAATTTTTCTAATTATTCATTTTGCTTTATTGCTTTTCAATTCATACATTGGGCCCGGTTTGGCCTTGTCTCATGTCCTATCTCCCATGAGAACTTAATTCCATGCAAGACATGGTTGCTCACCTTAGGTGGTTTATAATCTTCTATTGGAAAAGCAGTTTATCATGGAAGATGCTTGTCATGTAACTTCAGGATGACTTATTAATCTCTCTGAGGTTTATCTGTAAAATAGTGAGAAGCATCTTAGTATATGTCTTCTGAGGTGGTGACATGAGGCCTAAAAGAAACTGTACATGATATAAACAGCTCATCATAACATCAAACATATTATTGGGATTCAAAAAATATTACATGTGATGTAAGCATTCTAATTATGCCATTTGGGAGGTCTTTTCTTGGCTTCACCAGCCTGAGGCTCCAATAGTTATAGTAGCAGAAATGAGAGAACTATTTATCTATGCTGATCTCAAGAACTTTGGGGTCTTCTACACCCAGTAAGTTTCCACTTTTCCCAACTGTGCATCCTTGGCTTACTGAGAGACTGATCCTCCTGTGCCTTTTCACACATCTAATTCCCTCTAGGGGGTCATCTCATTGTTCACAACAGCAATACTTAGTCACCTGGTATCACCTACCTTGGAAAATTTGCTTCTTTCAGCAAAAAGAACAAGATATATATACAAGGTTAAGCCTAAAACTGTTTGTAGATGGAAGAGACAAGAATAATTCACTTTTAAACTGCACTTCATTATTTTAGTAGTAAATATTACATCAATTTCTTGCCTTATCTACATAGATTTCCTGGGTGAAATTCTCTCTCCTAAATAAACTTTGAAGGTAGCCTATTTCTGTCATAAAAAAAACTTTAAAGGAAAAGAGACCAAAGGGATCCAAAAAGGAACAAACACATGCCCTACGTGGCCTCACCCTGGACCTCCTAACTCAGTGGTCTCCAGTGAGGCTTAGAGCTTTAATGTGTGTATTTACCAAGTATTTCAGTTGATTCTTCATGGGGCATCTTAGGATGCATTGAAAGAGACCAGTCAAGACAGGGAAGGAGGCAAAGATTTGGCCTAGAACTTTGAAGACAAGAACCAGGGATTTTAATTTGCTACAGTGGAGAATAAGGGAAATGCTTAATTATAACTGGAAGTGTTATGAAATCTACTCATTATCACACTTTGTTGCCTCACACTGTGGGAAGAAAGAGGCCATTTAAAAAGTATTTTGTAGAAATATAAATGCAAAACAAGAAGGAACACTTATTTTCATGTTGAATTTGCAAACACTGAAAAGTTATCATAGTAGATTCTGGCAAAGATATATTTTTATATTACAGTT
The DNA here is from genome assembly GCA_004365215.1 of Cuniculus paca. Taxonomy (NCBI): domain Eukaryota; kingdom Metazoa; phylum Chordata; class Mammalia; order Rodentia; family Cuniculidae; genus Cuniculus; species Cuniculus paca. The sequence goes on along the minus strand of RJWT010005448.1, from coordinate 14,354 downwards.
ATCATATGAATTAGTACAACAATTTTGGAAGGCACTTTGTTAGTATACAGAACCATTGAAATCTCATATTCCATAATGTCTCTCATTTTCTTCAAAATAGCTGTCCTTACCTTCCCACACAATAAAATTGAACAAAACCAATCAAAACAAAAGAATGAAAGCATTACAGAACTTCAAAGCAAGACAACAGAAAATCAACAATGACTACTATAATGTCTCTTGTTTTCTTCAAAGTAGCCATCCATACTGTCACACATAATAAAATGAAATAAAGTAAAACAGAATAAAACCAATCAAGACAAAAGAGTGAAAGCAGTACAGGGCTTCAAAATAAGATGATAGGAAATCAACAACAGCTATCATAATGTCTCGCTTTCTTCAAAATAGCTGTTCATACCACCACACATAATACAATCAAACAAAACAAAACAAAATAAAACCAACCAAAACAAAAGAATGAAAGCATTATAGGACTTCAAAACAAGATAATAGGAAATCAACAATGGTTATTTTTTATGCTAGGGAGATAACTTAGTGTTCACCTGTATGAGTCCAAACCATTTCACCCATAAGCATGATCTCCAGTTGCATCCATTTACCTACAAAAGCCTTGAGATTATACTATTTTACAGCTGGGTAGCTTCCCATTCTGTGAAAATACCGTATCTTTCTTTTCCATTCTGTGGTTGATGGGCGAGTTACCCTTGCTTTTTTCTGGTCTCCTGCTGCATGGAACAATTGTTTTCTCTCCTTTGATTTTCAGTCTATGAATTTCCTTTCAAGTTAAATGTGTTTCTTTTTACTGGTGAATTGAGGCAGTCTACATTAATGGTTACAACCCACATGCATTGTTTCATCTCTGTCATGCTATCCTTCTGCTGTTGGCCCTCGACTTTTCCCTCTTTGTTTAATTGCCTGTCTTGTTTGGCAATCTTCTGCTGCTGTTCCTGGAACCATGGTGATCTTTATCTATCTTTAGAATATCCTTCAGCACTCTCTGTAGGGTTGGTTCAGTGGTCATGAATTTCTTCAGCTGTTCTTTATCATGGAAGTATCTTATTTTTCCATCAGTTTTGAAAGATAGTTTTGCAGGGTACATCAGTCTGGGTTGGAGGATGTTTTCTTTCAGGATTTAAAACACTTCAAACTCTTCTTGAGTTGATGGTTTGTGTTGACAAGTCTGCCATGATTCTGATTGTTTTTTGTTTATAGGTGATCCGCTTCTTTTCTCTAACAGCTTTTAATATTCTGTTCTTGTGCTGAGTTTCTGGGAACTTGATTATTATATATCTAGGTGTAGATTTATTTTAGTTATGGCTAGTTGGAGTACTTAATGCCTTGTTTATCTGTATGCCAGATCCTTTCCCCATGTTTGGGAAGTTTTCTGCTATTACTTCTGTAAATAGTCTTTTTATTTCATTTGTGTCGACCCCTGCTTCTTCACTGATACTTATCACTCTTAAAGGATTTTTCTTTGCATCATCTTGCAGCCATTGAATTGTTATTTCCTGGTTCCTTGTTATTTGTAAGAGCTCTTTCCTTTCACGATTGCTAGCTGCAATCCTGTCTTCAAGGTCTGAAAGTCTATCTTAAGTCTCTTTCAAGCAGTTTTATCAGCTTTTGTTTGACTTTTTTAATTTCCTGGATATCTCTGAATCTGTTTCATGCATTGTAATTCCTTCCTATATTGTTCATTCAAGGTTTCCATCATTTTCCTATGCTCTTCTTTTTTATCTACGTCTTCTTTGGATATGCTTAGCAATTCTTTCATTATATTTGCAATTTCTTCTTTTACCTGAAATATTATTTCTGACCTGAAATAATATTTACTTTCACAGAAATATTAGTTCTGATCAGAAATAATATTTACTTTCACAGCCCCATGATGCTGTTTCTTTATTTAGGTTGCTATTCTTTCAGAAATTTCAGGTGTGCAACTTCCATTTTCTTTCACGTATGTATCTCCCAGACTTGTTCTGTGTGGACTGGAAGTCTGAGATTACCTTTTGCTCCTTTGTCTTGACATTCTCCTGGGTTCCTCCCAACAAGCCAGTTGTGGGGTCCCAGGCACTTCCCACATTGGCTGTCCCTCTATGGTGTAGGAAAATGGGACAGGCACCTGGGTTTCTCTGGACCCTGGTTCCCAGGGAGGTAGCAGGGTATGGGGCAAGCTTCTCCAGACCCATGCAGCTACACTGAAGCTTCCCCAATGGCCAGGGGTGTATGGTGGTGGTGGTGCTTCTTCTCTCATCAGGGGTGTCTACACTAGGACTCCCCTGATGGTGGCAAACACAAAGTGGTGTGTTTGTTTGATTCTCCCAGTGGCTGCCCAAAGGAAGCAAGCATCTCCAGCGGTGGCTTGCAGGTGTGTCTCCCTGCCTGCACTGGCTGCCCACAGGGAGGGAGCAAGCCTTCTGATGGCAGTAGCAGCTCACAGGGGCAGATCTGGTTGCATGTCCTTGCCTGTTCTCTGGATTTGAGATTTTCTTCATTTTCTCTTTTCTTCAGAGTTTAGGTTACAAGGTTACTTCACTTCCTGAATCAAAATTAAAATTATGAATTTGGTTTATTTTATAATTAATTTGTCAAACTCATTTAATGATTTAATTCAACTTATATTCTAAAACATGTATAAGTAAGTGCCACACATTTCATGGTTTCCTGGTCATGGAGCTCAACTGGAAATAGAAATAAAATTAGAGAAATGTGTAGATTTTGGTAAAGTTGTTATGCATACAAGTTAATGGACAGATATCAACTCTGTTTTAGTTCTATTTGGAGCTAAGATTTCTCTTAAATTAAGTTAGTATTTACATTTGGAATGAAGATATGAACTGAGTACTTTGGGGGAGGTTCCTATATTCATAAACTTTTTTCTGAGACTGGAGCTTATTGTATTCCTGGTACTTTAGTGTTTCTCTTTTTTTTTCCTTAATTTTTGATTAATGTTTCATTAGGAAAATTTTGAACATACAGAAAAAAATTGTGCAATCAATCTCATGCACCTGTAATCTAGTTTCTAACATGATTACCACTTGTCATGATTACTGTAACTTATTAGTTATTAAAAAACTTACCTATATCCATATATTACTCTTAAGTAATAAAATACAGCTTGTTTTGACCATTAGTCTGCTGGGTATGGAATGTTAGGCACTTGCAGAATCACTATGAGGATGAAGTAGTCTAGGAAACACTTGTCAAGTGGGGATAGAGACTTGGAAGATTTGTCAGAGCCATTAACTTGGAATCAAGTTTTTCCTTGAAAGTTTCTCCAAAAAGTCAACATCGTCCCTTGCTTACCTCATGATAGTCTCCTGTTTTTATAGAACCCAGTACTGTGTCTAATTTATATTTGCATTATGGAAGCCTGTGGTTAACATTTTATTAGAAAGTTGTTTTACTTTTATGTATAATTTGTGTCCAACTAATTACTGTATTTAAAAAGGTTTTCTTCTGGTAGGAGGCATATTTTTTAGCTTATAGCATTGCTTTCTGTTTTCAAAACCTAATTTATGTGAATGTGTTCAAGGATGCATATTGCCTTTCAGAATTTTTAAAAAATGTTACTTTCAAAAAAAAAAAGATAGAAAGAAAGAAAGGTTGGTAAAAAGTAGAAAGTGTATGAATTTAAGGTTTTACTGTATCTGAGTTTAAAACTCTCATTCTGTCACTTTCTAGCTATGAAAGCTTAAAACATTATCTCAATTCTCTGGCCCTCCCTTTAGATTGAGTTAGTAAAAGTTTCATCAAAATCTTGTGCAAAGTGAATGTTTTAGAGCATCTTGCACATAATAGATGTTCTTAAATGTTCACCTTTTATTTTTATTATATAATGGAAAATATAATATTTTATTTACAAAAATAGGTGGTAGGCTAGAATGGATCATGCTGTGCCAACAAATATGAAAGTATTTTAATCAACAGCTATCTTCTTGGAAATGTTTATGTAGAAAAGGGTATTGGACATAAATATGGAATTTAATACTATGAAGAGAGACTTCTTTGTCTTTTAAATTGAAATATTAGTAGTATTAAAGGACAAAGACAACCACTCATTAACAAAAGATTTTAATGTGCTCACAGACATTAAATAGTTTAAAACTATAATTATCAAATAATATCACTTGTATCTCTAGGAATAAGAATAGCCACATTATGCAGCACACTGTAATGTGTGAACTGAATATGGGAGTACCATATAAATAATACGACAGATGTCTAATGTGGAAAAGATAGGTGTGAATCAAAGGAACTGTAGAATCCAAATGGGAAATACAGAAAGTGCTTTTTACTGTCAGTTTAGAACAGCAGTGGATTAACACACCCTTCTTTTATTCCACTTGGCCACTGCCCATTAAATGAGAATAACACACACTTTATATCAGAAGGCAAGTGCCAAAATATTGAAAACTTCTTTTATTACATCAACCCTGGGCTCATGGTCTCCATTATTCAGTCTTTTATTGTTCCTTGCAAAGAGATTTTATCCAGAGTACACTACCTGTAAATGTAAAGGGCATGTGGCCTTCATCTTGGAAAACTTACACACAGTGTTCTAATTGACTTGGACCTTGAGACCATCCACATTATGGTTAATTAACATTTTAAAAAAAGAAACAAAGAAAGTTACATTTGGTGGGGAAAAAAAATCCCAACCCTAAGCCCATACTTTATATTCAGTCGAAAATCGAGGATGCACTTTTAACCTTTCACCTTCTGACTGCACTCTGTAAGGGCCAGGTTGGCCTCCAAACAGGAACACTTCCAAGTGACTGGTATTTTTTATTGGTCTTCAGTATACGATGTTGAAGCATTTTATTGTCCAAAAGTAATTATATTTATTTAAGACTGTTACTAGAGGAGGGAAAATAAATATCCAGTGGACCTTTATAAAGTTTTAATATAGCTTTCTGTAAAATATTAAAAAGCATACTTATCTCCACTTTTCCTACTCTTTTTAACTCAGCAGACATAAGAAATATTTGTTATTTCCATTTGTGTATATTAAAAGAACTTATGTGCAAAAACAACACCAAAACTTAATAGTTTGTTTCAAATGACAGTATTTTGAAAGAAAAAAATTCTGTCTTCCTTTAATCACCAATTACTCTTGTTCTTTGAGAATATCAGGCTTGGATTCAGCTGGACCAGCTTTTTTGCCTTAATTAAAAACAAAAATAGCCAGGCATGGTAGTGCACACCTGCTTTTCCAGCTATTCATGAGACTGAAGGAGGAGAATCACAAGTTTGAGGCTAGCCTGGGCAACCCTGTCTCAAAACAAAAATTTTAAAGGGCCAGTGATGTGGCTCAGTGGTGGAATGCTTGTGTGGCATGCATGAGGTTCTGGGTTCAATCCTTAGTATCAGAAAATAAGACAAAGACAGAGATGAAGAAAGGAGTGTGTTGTTTTTCTAAAAGCTGTTTGGTAAAGATTATCTTATACAGTGACTTTCTGTTGTTTCCAATTTCTTATCTATTAAGTAGGAGTTATAATAATGTTTGTGACATAGGATTGGGGTCAAAATGAAATGTGCTAATATGTAAAGACTTAGAACACTGTGAATCCATAGTAAGCACTCCATAAGTAGGCCATTATCATCAAGGGTATTATTGTTATTTTTCATAAGGAATAGATTTCATAAGGAATAGATATCTTGTTTTTTGAGTTTTTTTTCACTATGCAACAAGACAGCATATAGATTACCATATAGAACACCTTATAGATTACTATAGTTATCACCCTTCTTGGGTTTCTCTAATACCATGTCCTCTGCCTGAGTGACTGTCTTTCCTCTGTGTTTATCCAATTCTAACTCATCTTGAAAAACTTAGAAAACATGCCTTCTGAGAACACCTTCTTTGTACTCTACTTCCACCTAACTTGGAAATCCTGATGTTTTCTAATTGCCATCTCTTTACTTTGAGTCTGCTTCCACTATTGTTCTGATGATACTCAATTATAATTTATTTGTTTGCTTTCCTGTCTGCCTTCTTGAATTCAAGGAACAGGTCTTATTCATTTCTGCATTCCTTTTATCCAGTACCAGGACTGCCAGATTCTTAGCAGGTTTTCAAATAATGCTTGTATAATTGAAGTATTGTTCAACTACTGTAATATTTATATGAAAGAAATAGAACCAAATTGGAAGCTACATAAAGAATTAGGATTGCAGATTGTTTAAAATTTCTGATCAGGGTAAGGAACCCAAAGATTATACAAAACATTTTACTCATCTTTAAAATCATTTCAATTAGTCTACAAGTTTTACTGACCATCTTCTATGTGTGTATCTCTGCTCAAGATCCTTGGAATGTATAAGTACGAAAGATAAATAAATAGAATTCATTCTTGTTCTCATAGAGTTCCTGCTCCAGAAGCAACAAGTCAGACATAGGTAACGAATGTGACTAAAAAATAAATTATAGGTACATTAGAAGATTACAAGTGCAATGGAAAACAGAGAAAGTGGAAATACACAGATTAAGAAAATGAGCAGAGGTGAGAGAAACAGTAGTTTGCAGGGTTAAATAAAGTGATCAGCACTGACCTCGCTGAGAACATAAAGCTGAAAAGAAGTGAGAAGTGAACTAAGTATATCCCGTAAGAGAAAGCAGATAGAGCAAAGGCCCTGAGGTGGGAATGTGTGGTCCTTTGTTCAAGGAGTCCTGTGTAGTAGGACTGGTAGGAAAAGGGGAAACTGGATGATGAGATCAGAGACCTAGCAGAGACCAGAGCATCAGGTAAATGCCTTTCGCTTTCAACTTCAAAGAAAACCAAGTGTAAGAAGGTTCAGAACATTATCCTGAAAACATGAAATGTCCTTGGCAAACATTGCATTGTCTTAGAAAAACAACTTGGAGTAATTAGGATCCCGGAAAAGTCTGTGCAAAGACAGAAAAACTCAGGCATTGAAAGGAAATAGGCAGTGAAAAGAGAATTTTAATATGTTTTGCTTCTGTTATCTTCTTATTAGACCTGCAGGAAAGCTTTGTTCATGGAGAATCTCATAGAGTTGCCTGCAGATGTAATTTTTGTACTTGAGGTCCAATGGCTTGAAAAACGAAGGACAAAGCCAAACAAACGAGAGGCTCTCACAGTCATACTTCAAAAAGAGCCAAACCAAAAATGTCTTTGAGTCTGGAGACATTTCTGATTTTCATCACAGGCCTGTCAGTAGCCTGTACAGTGCCAGCAATGGGTAAATAATTCCTCTTTAACTATTTACTTTGTGGAGATTTAGGAAATTCTAACAATATCTTAGAATGAATTATTTCTTTGTTCCTTCTACAACATTTATCCAATTAGTACTATGTGTCAGAGACTGTCGTATATACAAAGGACGTCTTCATTACTAGAGTCAACAAAAATACCTTTCTTATGGAGTCAATCAAAGAATGCCTAGAATATATGTCCAAGAGTGACAAGAGAAACAGAGAAGGAAGCAGAGGCAGGGTACATATCTGAAACAGAGGTTAGGAAGACTACTACTTTATACAAGCATCCAAAGTGGCTCTGACAAACTGACATTTGGCAGACACTTGGAAGAGAGCACACCTTTAGGAAATCTAGGAGAAAATTATTCCAAGCAGAGGCAACAATTAGTTCAAAGGGCCTGAGGCAGGAAATTGTGAATGAATGATGCCTTATGGACTACTACTCACTTTCATATTCTTTCTTTTGCGTCATCTCTTTTAGATACTCAGTAAATAGAACGGGCTTGAATTTTTTTCTTTCATCAATGAATACACAGAGGACAAGCTGGGTGTGGTGATGCACCTCTGTAATCCCAGCACTTGGGAGGCTGAGGTAGGAAGGTCACCCTGAGCTTGAGACCAGCCTGGGCTAAATAGTGAGTTCAAAGCTGTTCTGCCATTGATTTCCTGTTGTCTTGTTTTGAAGTTCTGTATTGTGCTTGCATTGTTCCGTTCTGATCTGCTTTGTTGTGTTTTTATTTTATTCTCTTAAAAAAAAAAAGCTGTTCTGAACTACATGGCAAGACCCTGTCTTAAAGAAAGAAAGAAAAAAAGAAAGAAAGAGAAAATGAATACATGGAGCAACAATGGTTTGGTTAAGAAATACCAGAATGTTATAACATAAGAACTAGAACCCAGGTCATTCTTAAGTGAACCCTCCACCATCCACTAACCCTATGGTGTCCAAAATAAGCCAGTTACTATCGGTATTAATCAACCATACCTGGCTTTCCTCCACATTTCTGGGCCTCTTGTAGACCCTCAGGAATAAGCAGGAGTTGCAAGTGACTTGTTTATGATATAGTATGTTTGGGTAGGAATCCAGGAGGTGTAAAGCAACACCAACACAGAAATGGTGCATCTCTGCCTTCAAGCGATGCCCAACTGAAGACCTCTTGAGTCATTTTCTGACCCAGGAGCCAACTCTTCCCAAGATGACAAGGAGTGAAAATACCCCTCCCTTCAGGGGAAATCTGACCTCTCACCTGCAGGAGTGTGGTCTCCAGCTCTGACCCCTCAGGGCAATCACAGAATATCATAGTATTCTAGCAACAGTACCATTCCCAGGCCCCGGGGGATTCTGCCTTAAATAACACCACATGTTAGACATTACTGGACAGTCCTGTTTGAGCTTTGCCCAGCCTGGCCCAATTCCCTTTTTATAGTGGCTTTTCCTGAATGAAGTAAAGGTTATGCCTGCACAGCCCTCCTGCAGCTTTATCAGTCTCGGTTCCCCAGCCCCTGTCAGCAACTCCTCAAACAAGAACACACACATAGCCCCACGGAGCAAGCAATAGTGTGCAGGCACCTTACAACATCACTGCAAGTTTAGCTAACTCTTATATAAACTATAGTTATAACTCCTCTTTCACATGTGGGGTATTTATACATGTCCATGTACACAGATGCACATACTCATGCACAGTCACTAGTTGAACATGTACATATTCATATATATGAATATATATATGCAGACATACTCAAGTGGACAAGCACATCTTAGTTAATTGCTTAATTTTAAAAAATCCATTTTTCTGATGATTGACTTGTCAAGTAACTGATTTATGGAAGGACTGTTTTAGATTTAAAAAAAACAATAATAAAAAGAGAACTCTTGGACGATTTGCATTTAACTAGGAAATAAGGTTATCAAAAATAGAAATTTCTCATGATGGATACTGGAAGCCAGATTTTCTTTCTTTTTTTTTTAAATTTTTTTATTTTAAAGAGAATAAAACAAAACAATACAAAACAAAACAGTAAAACACAACAAAGCATTTCAGAACAGAATACTGCATGTAATACAGGTCTTCAAACCAACGAGAGGAAATCAACCGTGATTACCTTAGTGTCTCTTGTTTTCTTCAAAATGGTTGTTCATACATTCATACACAATAAACTCAAAACCAGATAAAGCAAAAGAGTGAAAGCATTACAGGCCTTCAAATCAGACAATAAAAAAATCAACAATGGCTACCTTAATGTCCTTTGTTTTCTTCAAAAAAGCTGTTCATATCTTCTCGCATATTGCAATCAAATTGTAGAAAACCAATCAAATCAAAGAATAAAAGCATTATTGGACTTCAGAACCTGAAGATAAGAAATTAGCTATAGCTTCCATAATGTCTCATTTTCTTCAATGTAGCTGTTCATATCTTGATACTTAATACAATCTGCTCTTGTAAACTCTTTAGGAGTAGTTCTAAGCATGTATAAGTGTATACTTGTACATCTATCCTTTCTGTGCTAGAGACAATAGTGGAAAAAAGCACAAGAAAAACAAAAAAAAATAAAGACAGATAAATAACAATAATAAAGAGGCCAAAACATTAAAAATATAGGCTTTCTAAACGAGGTGATGGGAAGATGCCAAAGGTTGCTATTTCATATAGTTATCGTCAAGAGTTGCTCAGATTACCAGGTATAGGTGTACAGAATTGGTCCAGTCCTATGAATGTTAACTATTTTGTTCTAAAAACTAATAAAATTAATAGTACAATCATCTTATCAATCTTAAGTGTATATATATATATACACAAATTTATATCTTTTCTTTTCCCTTCCTTCTTTTCTCCTTTTCCCTCAGTTGTTTTTTCTTTTAGCAGTTTCTTACCCTTTCCCCATATTTATGGGGGATTTTGTATCTTATTGAGTCTTTCAGTTTCTTACACTAGGGAGATGATGTAGTGTTTACACATGTGAGTTTGATTTATTTCATCTATGAGTATGGTCTCAAATTGCATCCATTTACCTATAAAAGCCTCAATGTGATCCTTCTTTATAGCTGAGTAGTACTCCATTGTATAAAAGCAGCACATCTTTTTTATCCATTCCTCAATTGATGGGCATTTGGGTTGTTTCCAAGATTCAATGGAAGCCAGATTTTCTACTCTTCCCTTGCTCTGGGACTATGTGACACTCCATAGATAAATTTATAAGTTTGTTTTGCAACAATAATTGCTGGAATTGCCCTAGTGAGATTTTTGTCTGTTTCTACTTGTTTCTGAAGTTTTTGGTTTGAGGGAGGAGGCTGGAACAATATCAAAGCACCATAATGTTCTCAGGTCTCTATTTCTAACCATTTTCTTCCTGCTTTTTTCTGTTTTCACTGATGCACTATGAATTTGTTCCAAGTAGTGATACTGTGAACAGAGAACAGTTGAAACAGTTGACTATCCATTGAAATGAATGTGGGTAGCCAAGGTAATGCCTGAATATCTCAAAACTTTAGTAGACCCTCTTCCTCTGACACCCATTTCCTTCCTTAGATTATCTGGAGTCTTGTCCAATGTTCAGTCTAGGATCTGAACATAACCATACAACTGAGTTGTAGAAAATGAACCAGTGCTCCGACAACCTGAAACATGTGAGGCTAAACAAGTTCAAACTTTCCCAGGTTCATTATTTATCCATTATTACTTGAGCTTGTCAACCACATCACTTTAGTGTTCTGAGCTTTTCCTAAGTTAGTATTTAGGAAGGCATTCATTTTCATAGGAATCGTGAAAATGTGATGATTCTGAATTTCTTTTCAATCCGTGGTACCACATCCTGAAATTTTAGACCCCTTTCTCTTGTTTGCTGCACAGTGATTTTTCTTGGACATCTATGAGAAAATGGGATATTTTGACAGAGAGGGTTATTACCAGGCTTTCCTGCATTTACTACTTAGTTTTACCTCCAAGTCCTTGGTCAAGGATATTGAATAAAGGAAGTCCCAAAGTGACTACATGGGATTTAAGTGTATTAGGTTGATGAGGTTAAAGGGAAAACCAAGTGAAAGAGGGCACACAGGACACTGGTTTTTGGCAAGGGCAATGCTTATTGGGCAAAAGTGTATCAGTTGGCAAGGGAGGCACATGTTCAATAATTGTGCTTTATTCTAGGCAGGAGGAAAGGAAAGACTAAAAGATCAAGGATACAAATGAAAAACAAACATAGAGAGCTGCAAAGTTAAGAACACTTAGAGGAGGAAGCCACGAGGGAACCAGATTATATTTCAGAGTGAAAAAAGCACACATACACACACCAAAACTCTCCAATCTGTCTTGTAAATTAATTCCACACTTAATTTTTAAAATTCTTTCTTATTTTTACAGACTTGAGCCAATATGAGGGGGATGAAATGTTATAGGGAAGTGGCAGCCAGGCATACAGTGTGGTAAACTAGTTTACTTTCACAATTTCCTTTCATATGTAGATTTAGCCCTGCCTTGTCCTTTGTCATTGCTTACAAAGATCTAAGCTTCCTTTCCAAGGCATCATCTTTTATTAATCAGCTATCCACAACAGAGTCCAAGAGACTGGAAGTGGGTTCAGACAGATGTTGATAAATGTCTTAAGTTTCTTATAAACTAAATCAAGGCCAGCCATGTTTTATTAATCAGTTAACCTTCATACACACTTTGTCCTCTGTATATTGTCTCACATTTTATATGCAATCCTGTTTACACTGCTTATCCCAAGTCAACTCAATGCAGTCTTTATTTGGAAAGACAGGCAGCAGTGTACATGTTTTACATATATTTAATGACTAGTATAAACAGTCATTTACAGATGCGTATTTTAGCAAAACAGCATTAGGTGTTAAACAATAAAGAAAATCATCGTTTGACTATTATGTATTATGAACTATTTTAATTTTAGCCAAGAACTAAGATAAGATTATAAAAATGATCAAATTTACAAACTTACTCTTCAGGATCCTCATGCCTCCTCTGAGAAAGCCAAGAGCATACTGCACAAACATATTACTAGTAATGGAGCCTGGTCCCATCTCTATTTTCTTTGAAGGGGTGCTTACCTGGGGCTCCAAAAGAGTAAATTCAAATTGCTATCAAGGTAGGTAATCATCTGAACAGGAGCTATCTTAAACATATTGGTTCAAAGCATATTAAAAAGATAAACCATCGCTATAAGGAGAATGAAATTCATGCCAGGGAATACTTTATGTATAGTAACAAATAGTCTTCAGGCGTATATTGTGTCTTCAGCCTGGTGTCAATAACCAATTCTTCCGTCAAAATCTAGGAATAGGATGAAAATCTTAATTAGCAGCAAATTACTGGGAAGGGGCTTTAGGGATTGGGGGCAATGACAGGAAGGGGAAGAGAAGGGAAACTGAAATGTGATATGTATATTCACCAATACCCCATGATGGATATGTTTACTATGTATCACAAACGTAATAAATAAGGGCAGGATAAAAAGAAGCAAATTATAGTTCTTGCCTGCTCAAACCTATATTTTTGCCTTCTTCAATTAGTCCTCCCTTGAATCTCATGTATATATTGTCTACCTATACCTTCCACTCTGGTCCATCCTGTGTGTAGCATATCTGGTAGCAGAGTTATCTGATTGTGTACAGTCTTTAGCTGCAACTGCTTTATATTTGGGATTTTCTCTACCACAACTATGGAGGACTTTGATCTGTACAGTTTCCTTTCCATTTTTGTTTTGAGGTCCTGTACCTATCACTGACTACAGACAATGGGGGATGAGCAGCCGTCACCAGTGTTCTTTGTTAGTCTCTCCTCTGTGCTCTATAAAATGATATGGCATCCAAACATTGTAGGGAGGAGTTTTCTGTACCTTTTTTATTTTAGATGGAATAAGTTACAATCTAAATTAAGAAGTACCTGAAAAATATCCTTGAACCATTACTTCAATGCCTATTTCTCTTTGGTTAGTCCCCACACACACTTTTTTTTTTCTACAAAAATACCTATTACCAAGAAACTTTATTCTAAAGCAATGCTTGGTTTTGAACTTCATATAAATGGAATTACACAATGCACATTGCTTATGTCTGGCTTCTTTCACTGGACAATGCCTGTGCAATTCATCCATGTTGTAGTTGGTGAGTCTGACTGCTTTTCATTTTCAAAACTATCTGAGGGATGTGGTGGACCACAATACTGAGAAATTGAAAAGATTAGGAAAATATGTTTTTAGAGCTAAAAATCATCTTGAAAACCCTGCTTGCGTAAGTGACAGGCTAGCTCATGAGACTCCTGGATGATGCTAATTCTACCTGCTCCACTGCCATTGGTGGGAAAATTTCTGTACAGGGAAACCATAATTTCACAAGGCATCCTAAGTACAACTAGTTCAGACTTTTTAAAGGATTTAGGAATATTCCTTAAGTTTCTCTGCGATTAGAAATGATCCTTCATAGTGTCATTGCATTTGAAGGGTGATAGTAAGGGAAAGAATTTCCTCCAACAAGTATTTTGCTTTAGTTTCATTTCTGCTTCAGAACATCTGCAGTGTTAGAAGAATCCTGTTTCAAATTGCTTTCCTCCTGTGAGTTACTTGCAAATCCTAATTATATTTCTTCAAGGATAGATTTCTGTACCTGATATAAGGAAGACTATATAAAAGTTCACAGATTTACATTCTTTAGATTCTTCCTTATTTTACAAAGTTATAGAAATTGCCTTCAAGATGATCTATGCCAGTCCTGTGTTGTGCTTAATGGTTCATGTGATTAGTAAAAAAAAGTTATGCTTTCCTTTAAAAGGAAGGAATTGAGATTATTGGTGGGAAAAATGGATACTCTGCTTTCTAGTTTCCCTCATGTAAAGTAAGCCATTTAAAATATAGCTCTGTAAATATTTTATTCTGACCTGTTTATTGTTTATGGTTACATTCCCACTTAACTAACCTTTAGTAAACAACACAAGTGAGAATGGTAATAATAAATTACTAATCTAAATGTGTTTGCTAATGATCATTTAAATATTTATTTTAAGTAGACTTAAGAAATGTGGAAAATATCTGAAAGACAAAGATTTTTAAGAATAATATTACACACAATTCATCAAATCAAAACAATTATAGCACATGATTCTTAAGAACATGACTTTCTCCTCCT
>RJWT010005447.1:0-30721 GCA_004365215.1 Cuniculus paca | reverse complement strand
GTGTGTGAAGAAAGTTAAATAAAAACAAACTAAACATTAAAAAATGTGGCATCTAAGAGAGAAATACAGGAACAGCAAGCCACGGTGCTCCCACTTCTTCAGTAATGTGAAAAAGAGACCCATGTCTGATGGGGTTTCCTGATGTAATTAGGTGTTAGAGGACTATGCTTTGGGAACAGAGTTGGGGTAACACCCAGAGCCTGTGGGGATTTTCCCCTTAGATGGGCTTTGTTCAGCTCAACAGGTTTAAATAAAGATTGCTCCAAACCTTTCTCCTCTTAAAGTATCTCAGTGATTCTGCCCCTCTAGGGTAACGTGGATACCCAGGGAAGGGTCTGCACTGATGGAATCCTGTGTGCCCTCTTTCACTGGAGATGCTCCAGGAGTATCACTGACATGTGATTGGTTTAATGTAGTTCTGGGTGTGGCTGAATGATTTTAATGAAGACAAAAGCCCCATTCTGGGTGTGAGTGGCACCAAACAATAGGTTTATAGCCTGGATGAAATATAAAGGGAACGAGAGACTCACTGCTTGCTGTTTCCTGCCTGCCATCCCATGGACTGTTTCTCCTCTGCCATTCCCGTCTTCCCTGCTGCCCTGCTTTGGAGCCAGCCAACTATGGACTGAAACCTCTACACACTATGAGCTAAAATAAACCCTTCCTCCACTCCTTGGGTATCAGGTATTTTGTCTCAGCAACAAGAAAGTAAATTAGAAGGAAAAGGAGTTAAGGATTCTGGTTTAGCTGGCTAAATAGCTGAAAAACAAGGTGTGGTGGGAAGGTGAATCATTTTATACTTATTTAGTTTTGGAGGTATGTGGAACATCTAGATAGAGATATCTAATAAGTAACAGGAACTTTGTTTTTTAAAATTTATTTCTATTTTTTATTTTATGAAAAAATAAACAAATTCATAAAATAATAAAAGAATAACAATAGTTAATATACTGTGTATCACAATCTTAAAAGTATTTACTCAACCAGGCATGGTGGCACATGCCTATAATCCCAGCACTTGGGAGGCTGAGGCAGGAGAATTGTTATGGGTTCGAAGCCAACCTGGGCTACATAAGCAAGTTCAAAACCAGCCTGCACTACATAGTGAGACCCTGTCTCAAAACAAAAACAAAAACAGAAACCACAAAAGTAGTTACTCAGAGTACAAGACATACATTGCAAAGACTCTTTTTTTTTTTTTTTTTTTTTTTTTTTGCGGCACCGGGGATTGAACTCACGACCTTGCACTTGTCATGCAGGCGCTGAGACCGCTGAGCTAGATCCCCGACCCAAATTGCAAAGACTCTTACAAAGATAAAACAGATAATAGCACAAAAATTTCTTTTCAATTAACTAAGAGAAACTAGTAGTATAAATGAGAAAAGCTAGTATATATGTTAAAATATTTTTGAAACAATAGAATAGGTAATTTGGAGAATTATTTGAAGTTTTCCTTACTTCCTATTTATCTATCTTCTGTTTTACACTCTCTCCCTGTCTCTTTCTCTCTCTCTCTCTCTCTCTATATATATATATATCATGCAATATTTAAGCTTGTGTGTCTGACTTATTTCACTTAACATTATAGTCTGAGGGTACATCCATTTACCAATGAATGCCTCAAGTTTATCATCTTTCTTTACTTCATTGTGAAGAAATGCCACATTTTCCTTATCCATTGTGAAGAAATACCACATTTTCCTTATCCACAGGCATTTATGCTGTTTCCAAGATTTAGCTATTATGAACTGAGCTTCTGTAAATATGAGTATGCATGTATCCCTGTAATATGATTATTTCAACTCTTGAGAAGATAGCTAGAAGGAAAATAGCTGGGTCAAATGGAATTTCTGTTTTTAGATTTTTGAGGAATTTCCACACTGATTTCCATAGTGGTCGCACTGGTTTACCTTCCTACCAACAATGTAGAAGGGTTCCTTTTCCCCCATATCCTCTCTAGCATTTGTTATTATTGTATTTTTTGATGATAGCCATCCTTTCTGGGGTAAGATGTTTTCTCAATGTAGCATTTATTTATTTATTTGGTCATTTTTTTTTTTTGAGGCAGAGTTTCACTATATGGCAGACTGGTCTTGAACTCACTTTGTAGCCCAGCTGGCCTCGAACTCACGGTGATCCTCCTACCTCAGCCTCCCAAGTACTGTGATTACAGTAGAGTACCACCACTCCCCGCTTTCAATGTAGCTTTAATTTGCATTTCTCTAATGGCCAGTGATGTTGAACATTTTTTCATGTATTCACTGGCCATTTTTACTTCTTCTGGAATGTGTCTATTCAATTTGCTGGCCCATTTTTTGATTGTGTCTTTTATTTTTGTGGAGGTTGAATTTTTTTGAGTTCTCTATATATTCTGATGTTAATCTTCTGTCTGAGGAATTGCTAGCAGAAATGTTTTCCCATTGTATACGCATCTTCACTCTGTTGGTTGTTTCCTTTGCTGTGCACACACTTCAATTTGATGTGATCCTGTTTATTGATTCTCGGTGTTGTGTCTTGTGCCTTTTGAGTTCTGTCTGGAAAGTCCTCGCCTATGCTTATATGTTCAAGAGTTGTGCCTATTTTATCTTCCAACAGATTGTTTTAGTTTTTACATTTAGTTCTTTGATCTATTTTGATTTTAGTTTAGTACACAATGAGTTATGTGGGTCTAGACTTAATCTTTTGCATGTGGATATCTAATTTTCCCAGCACCATTTATTAAAGAGTCAATCTTTCCTCCCAATTGGAACTTTGATCTGGCACTCAGGAAAGAGATCTGAATTAGGATATAATTTTAGGGGGTCCCTAATAGGGGGTCACCATAGGCAGATTTTACTTAAGAGTTTTAGAGGTGGTTGAGATTATTAGGGGAGAGATCAGAAGGCTGAAGACAAAAATTGAGGGAGAACTCCGATGTTTATGGGTAGCTTTAGGGGGCTTGTGAGCAGGTCGGAGGAAAAGAAGTCTGCCAGGAGACTGAGAAGGAGTGCTCAGTGAGGTGGGAGGAGAACAAGTGATGGTCATGAAATCCATGTTGGTTTTCTAGGAGGGCTGGGAAGCTTCAAATGGCAGAAATGCACTGTCATGCAGTGCAGAGGTTGCGAGTCCAAAATCAAAGCATAGGCAGGGCCATACTCTCTGAGGGCTCTTGGGGCTTGGGAGATTATTCCTTGATCTTTGCAGCTTCTGGCTTCTGTTGCTGTAGATATTCTTTAGTTTACACCTGCATTAACTTTCATTCCCGTCTCTGTCTTCTGTGGATTTCTTCTCTTCTTTTTTTCTTTTTTATGGATTTAAGGACTTTATTGTTAAAATGTACAAACACCCAAATTGATTTATAGATTCATTGTAATCCCTCTCAAAATCCCAAGGGTGTTTAAAAGTATTTTATTAGTACATATGTGTGGTGCAAATCGTTGAACAGATGAACCCTTAATAGCGGCTGCACCATTAGGGTGTCCTGATCCAACATCGAGGTCGTAAACCCTGTTGTCGATATGAACTCTGAAACAGGATTGTGCTGTTATCCCTAGAGTAACTTGGTTCGTTGATCAAAAGATTTTTGGGTCAAATGATGATGAGAACTTTGACTTGTTGTGTCTAGGTTAATATCATTTGGAGGTTTTGTTATTCTCCGAGGTCACCCCAACCAAAATTATTAGTTCGTATTTTTGAATTTTGTTTTCTTATGAAATTTATGTGAAAAAAATGAATTAATAAATTGAAGCTCCATGGGGTCTTCTCATCTTCTTGAGTTATCCCTACCTCTTCACTGGGAGGTCAGTTTCACTGACTGAAAGCTAGACAGTTAAATGCTCGTCTAGCCATTCATACGAGTCCTTATTTAAAGAACAAGTGTTTATGCCACCTTTGCATGGTCAAGATTCCGCGGCCATGGAACTAACTGGTCACTGGGCAGGCAGTGCCTCTAATACTTGAAATGCTAGCGGTGATGTTTTTGGTAAACAGGCAGGATTTGTGTTTGCCGAGTTCCTTTTGCTTTTTTCAGTCTTTCCTGAATAGCACTCCTATGTTGGGTTAACAGCATAGTTAATAAGGTAATTAATGAATGTCTTGTCTTATTAAACTGTTAAAGATCAAGTGTGTATTTGATATAAGCTTGTGCTTGGAGAAGTAGTTCCTGTGACTAAGCTTAACATTATTTCTTCTTTATCCTTATAGATTAATCCAATTGTTTAACGGGGGTTTATTATATGTCTATTGAAATTGGAGTTGTAGCACTTGTTGAGCTTGAACGCTTTCTTAATTGATGGCTGCTCTTAGGCCAACTATGGTGATTTAATTGGTTTACCTGCTGTTTGAGTTTGTTTCCTTGTTTTAAAGAGCTGTTTAACGATTAAAGTCCTATGTGATTTGCATTCCTTGTGGATGTAAATAATAATATGTACATAACACATATTAATTCCTGTTTTCAGCCCTCTCCTTCCCCTCTGTCCTCCTCCCTTCATCTCTTGATCCTTTTCCCTTTTAAGAAAGAGCTATCTTCCCTACTTTCTATTATCTGTCTTTTATTTTGCTCTTTGTATTTTTACTTTGGGTTTCTGATTATAAGAAAAATCATGCAATATTTAAGCTCGTGTGCTTGAGTTATTTCACATAATATTTCGGTCTTAAATTGCATCCATTTTTATCCAAATGGCCAAAGTTTATCTTTTTTATGGCAAAGGAATATTCTATTGTGTATAAAATCACATTTTCTTTATCCATTCATCTGTTGATGAATATATAGGCTGCTTCCAAGATTTAGCTATTGTGAATTGTGCTGCTGTGACATGGGTATGCATGTATCACCTTAGTATAATGTCTTTAACTCTTTTGGGAAGATGCCTAGAAACGGGGTAGCTGGGTCAAATGGGATTTCTAGTTTCAGTTTTTTGAGGAATCTCCATACTGATTTCCATAATGGTTATACTATTTTGTGTTCCCACCAACAGTCTAAAAGAGTTCCTTTTTCCCTGCAGCCTCTTCAGCAGTTCTTGTTATTTGATTTCTAGATGATGGCCATTCTTTCTGGGGGAAGATGTAATCTCGGTGTTGTTCTAATTTTCATTTCTGTAAGATGACATCAAAAAATTGAAAGATATCTCCTGTTCCTAGATAGGCAAAACCAATGCAGTCAAAATGGTAATACTTCCAAAATTGTTATACAGATTTATCACAATCCCCATCAAAATTTCAACAGCATTTTTTTTTTTTTGCAGCACCGGGGATTGAACTCATGACCTTGTGCTTGCCAGGCAGGCACTTAGGCCGCTGAGCTAGATCCCTGGCCCTTTAACAGCATTCTTCACAGAAATGGGGAAACCAATTCTATTTGTTTTGGTACCAGCATTTGAACTCAGGACCTTGAGCTTGCCAGGCAGGTGCTGTGCCACTGAGCTACATCCCTGTCCCCAACAATTCTAAAATTCATACAGAACCAGAAGAGACCCAGAGTAACAAACACAATCCTGGGTAAAAAGAGCAAAATGGGAGGCATCACAGTTCCTGGCCTGAAGTCATATTATACTGCTACTGTGATAAAACAGCATGGTTCTGGCACAAAAATGGACCTAAGGCTCAGTGGAATAGAATAGAAGACGAAAGAACACCCCCACGTACGTTTAACTTTGTGATCTTTGACAAAGGGTCCAAAAACACATGCTGGAAGAGATAGCCTCTTTGATAAATAGTGTTTGGAAAACTGGCTCTCTACATGTGGAAGATTGAATCTAGACCCATATCTCTGGCCATGGACTAAACTAAAAGAACTAAATGGCAAACAAAATAATCTATTGGAAGGTAAAATGGGTACAATTTTTGAAAACACAGGTGTAAGTAGAGACTTTCTGAACAGAACCCCAAGGCATAAGAAATACTGAGAACCAATAAGTAGAATCTTATCAAATTAAAAAGCCTCTGCCCAGCAAAAGAAACAACTAACAGAGTAAAAAGACAGCCTGAAGAATGAGAAAGAAATTTTTGTCAGCAATTCCTTGGAAGAGGACTAACGTCTAGAACATATAAAGAACTAAAAAAAAAAAAAAAAATTTAAATCCCTCAGAGTAAAAGACCCAGTCAAAAAATGGGCTGGCAAGATGAATAGGTATTTGTCAGAACAAGTACAAAAGGCTAGTAAATACATGAAGAAATGTTCAACATCGCTGGATTTCCCTTCTACCTCATTCTTCTCTGTGTCTCAGACAGTTGCCATTGGATTTAGGGCTTATGGTAATCCAGAAAAACCTCCTCTTGAAATCCTTTACTAAATACATTTACAAAGAGTGCTTTACAAATGAAGTCACATTCACAGATATTGGTGAGGACAGTTAGGATATAGAGCTTTTGAGAGGTGTCTTTGAACCAATTACAAAGCCAAGAGAGGAGAAAACTTTGATTTGTCAGTGTCAGATGCTTCCATGTGGTTGGGTGAGATAGTGATCAGGAATATCCATCAGACTTAGCAGGATTATTGGTGATTTTATCAGAAGCAGATTCATGGGCATAGCCAAAAGGGCTGAAGAATTTTTCTTTTGAGAACTTTGAGTGATAGGAAAAGAGAAAAAGGAGACAGTAAGTAGAGGGGACCTGGACTTTATTTTTTCATTTCAAGATAAAGACACCTGAAGCATAATTATAAATATAGGGTGGGTACAGAAAAGAATCAACCAGTATAAAGGTTAGAGATACAAAAATGCGGATCTTCAGCTTGAATCTGAAATAGATTTTCCTCATTTTTTGCTTTTAGCACTTGGTTAGCCATTTGTGAAGTTAGAAGTTAAGGATAGGTTGAGGTTTGGGGGAGGCTTGGGGAGAGGTATGTAAGAATCAAGTAAAACTTCTATGGACTGGGCATGGTGGTGCACTGAGAGGCTGACGCAGAAGGATCATCGCAAGTTCAAGGCCAGCCTGGGCTACATAGTCAATTCAAGGCCAACCCAAACTACATAGAAAGACCTTTTCTCAAAAACAACAACAACAATGACAACAACAGTTGCTATGGTCTTCATGTCAGGTACCTGTATATTCAAAATGTTAGTGATGAGGATAAGTAAACTGTATCAAGCATTTACTTTGAACTAGTACTGTACACATCATGTAATTTAATTCTCCATAACAGCCTGCTGCCTTAGAAGGTGGGTGATAATTTCAGTTCCATATCACAGCTGAGGAAACTGAGAGCAGACATATTATGTGATTTGTCCAAGATCACTTGAGTAGGAAGTGATGGAACTGGTACGAAATGTGGGGTTGTAGCTCCAGCATCCATACACTAACAGCTATGTGACTGGGACTCTTTGCCCTTTAACTCTGTTGAATATGATGGGTTAAAGATTGATACTTGATAAGAGCTTTATGAGATGATGGTATTTTTTTCTCATGGAGTCTACTCTCAAATAGCCACATACAGTCACAGCCCTCTTGACAATCCCAGTGGTGTGAATTCTTGGAGGGAGGGAATGTAGAAGTTTGAGAGATGGCAGAACAAAGTGGGTAACAATGTGGACTTTTGAGTTACACAGTCCTGAAGATGAATCCCAGCTGTACAATTTACTAGATGTGAGAGCGTGAAGAATTTTATAACATTTGGTCCTCAGTGTTGTCATCTGTAAAAATTGTTATGTAATATTTGTTTTTCAGGGTTTTTGTGAGGATTAGATAGATAATAAATGTAAAGTTCACATTATAGTTCTTGGTGCACGTTAAGTACTTAGTAAGTTTTTTTTTTGGTAAGTTTTATTCTTAATAATGGTGACTTGAACTGGGGACAGTGGCACATGCTTGTAGTCTCACCTTCGTAGATGGCTGAGGCAGGAGGATCACTTGAGCCCGTTAGTTCATGGCCATCCTGGTCAACATAGCAAGACCCTGTCTTTTAAAAGAATGAATAAAGTGTAATTTTTCACAGGCACAGTAATCAAAGAGCATTTTTAGACAGTGAAGCTGAAATTATACCTCAGCGACCCTACTGGAGTGGCTTCCTCTTCCCCCTTGGCCTCAGCCCCAGTACACCTGATGCTGGCCTCCTTGGATTCCTCAACCTTCAGTTTGAGCATTCATGTGAATGTCTGTTTTCCAGACCTGATACTGGACCAGCAGGAACTGTTCAGTGACCTGAATGACAGCATGAGGGTTAAAGTGCGAGAAGCCCTTCTCAAAAAGCATCATCATCAAAATGAAAAGAAGAGAAACAACCTCATTCCCATTGTTCGCTCCTTTGCTGAGGTTGGCAAGAAACAGTCCGATCCACATTCGATGGATAAAAATGGTAAAATTATTATAAGTGATTATTGTTTCTCTTTACTAATATTGGAGGTGCTGAGCTACTAGAGGGTAAGGGTTATATTTGCAATGTTTCTGTGCCCATTTACACATTCTGCATTTCTTGGTGATTAGTAAGGTGAGTGACTGGCAGTGCCTGTGTCTCTCTCTTATGGCACTTAGGATTCCTGCTTTTGATACAGCTCAGTAGTCCCAAGGTAAAGAGCTTGTGTCCCAGGTTGCTCTCAGAACTGAATGGTTTTTGGGAGATACCCATATCGGGGACAATTTGGGGCCAGAGAACGTGAGCCTTTTAGAAGTAAACAAATGGCTTACTGATTAGGGAGGCACAGTATAGTAGTATAGATGCCCCTCCCCCAACATGAGAAATTGGCTTTCAGGTCTAAGGCTATCTCTAATGGAACCTTGCATCCAATTGCTAGAATCTAAGTAAGCTTTGGTATTTCAAGACCCTTTCTTCCACCAGAATTTTTTTTAGTAGTACCATGCCTGGCTGGGGATTGCATCCAGGGCTTCACACATGCTAGGCAAGCACTCTACCACTGAGCTATACCCTACCAGTGTAGCGTTGAATCACACTTCTAGGCTTAGGTTTCTGACTTTCCCACCTGCAAAATGTATGACCTTGGACAACCTACTAAAGCTCTTTAAATCTTACTTTTTCTTTTGTAAAATTAAGGCGATAAGACCTATTCCTTCAGTTTATTATGAGATCTCCATGAGTAAATTTATGTAAATCCTTTAGCCAGGAACATGACTGTAAACACT
The DNA here is from genome assembly GCA_004365215.1 of Cuniculus paca. Taxonomy (NCBI): domain Eukaryota; kingdom Metazoa; phylum Chordata; class Mammalia; order Rodentia; family Cuniculidae; genus Cuniculus; species Cuniculus paca. The sequence goes on along the minus strand of RJWT010005447.1, from coordinate 21,670 downwards.
CTGAATTTCAGCTGCTGATTGGCTCCCTTTCCTGTAGCTGGGCAGGGCTTCATCTATTCTGTATCCATCTCATGATCTTCTTGTTTACTGAGTTACAGTGTGAAGGGATATGCCTGGGAATCTGTAGTTTTGAAAAGTTCTCTGTGGAGTTTTCTCATATGCACTTCTGGGTAGGGATATTATTACCTAAATAGAGAAATAAAAAGGGTCACAAATGTGTTGAGGAAGGTGCAGAAGTAGTAAGGTGTCTGTTTTCCTCTTGTCACTAACTCATTGGTAAGGAGACAGGTATGAATGGGTCCTGGCTTCATAGTCGTCTTGGTTTCCTCTCCATGTAGCCATTGTGGGCGGGGTTATAGCTACCTGATGATGGATGGGGTGTTTCAGAAGAGGAAAAGGTCAAGCACTTAGAGGATTATGTTTGATTTTCTCCAAATAGGTCAAACTATATCACCTCAGTCTGTTCCAGCTGCAAATCTTGAAGTGAAAAATGGAGTGAACTGTGAACACAGTCCTGTGGATTTAAGCAAGGTGAGCAGAGATGTGGGAAGTTGGCTTTTAGGTCTAAGGCTATCTCTAGTGGGGCCTTGCATCCAATTGCTAGAATCTGGGTAAGCTTTGATATTGCAAGACCCTTTCTTCAACCAGCTTTTTTTTTATTAGTACATGTTTCCAGTACATAATGAACACATTCATCATGGAGTATTTGTGCATGTACATAATGTATCTTGATTCTTTTTTTTTTTGAATCCCTTTCCACTCCTGTCTCTCCAGCTCTTCTCCCCTTTCCATTTACAAAAGCTCTATTTCCAATTTTTTCTTTCAAAGAGAACAAAACAAAACAAAATAAAACAGAACAAAGCAGATCAGAACAGAACAATGCAAGCAATACAGGACTTCAAAACAAGACAACAGGAAATCAACAGTGGCTACCATAGTGTCTCTTGTTTTCTTTGAATGAGTTGTTCATACCTTCGCACACAATCCATTGTTTTCTTTAATTTTTCCTTTTTCATTTAAATCCCTTTCCCTTTCTTCTTCCCTCCTCCTATCTATACTCTATTTTGCTCGATATTTATATTTTGGGTTTCTCACACAAGAGAAACATTGTGATATTTAAATTTGTGTGTTTATTTCACTTAGGATTATGGCCTCAAGGTGCATCCATTTACTTAAAAATGTCTCAAGTTTGTGCTTCTTTATGGCAGAATAGTACTCCATTGTTTATAAATATCACATTTTCTTTATCCATTAATCTGTTGATGGGCATATGGGCAATTTCCAAGATTTAGTTTTTATAAATTGTGCTGCTATAAACATAGGTATGCATGTGTCACTTTGGTATAATGAGTTTAACTTTTTCAGGAGGATACCTAGAAGGGGGATAGCTATATCAAATTGCCATACTGATTTCCATAGTGGTTGTACAAATTTACACTCCCACCAACAATGGAAAAAGATTCCTTTTTTTCCTGAAGCCTCCCCAGCATTTGTTATTAGCCAATTTGTTGATGATGACCATTCTTTCTGGAGTGAGATGGAATCTCAGTGTTTTGATTAATTTGCAGTTCTTGAATGGCCATCGGTGTTAAGCATTTTTTCATGTATTGACTGTTTGTCCTTCATCTGAAAAGTACTTATTTCAGATTCCCATTTTTGGATTGGGTCTTGAAATTTGAGGAGGGTCTAATTTTTTTTTTTGAGTTCTTCATATAGTCTAGATATGAGTATTCAAGACCAGAGATCTTTATGTGGAAAAACAGGCCCACTTGCCGTGTCTTTCCCTTCCACTCCGGCCTAGTGAGGCTGTCTTTGTCCGTTTGTTCCTCCAGATTTACAAAGCTAGAAAAGTGGGACTAGCTACTGCGAGGCTTCCCTAACTCACACCTCCTGACTTTTCAGTTGTGTTTTGATATCTGTTTTTCTGAAGCTCCTTCTCATCTCCAAGGGTTTTGCTAAAGCATCTAAAGCTGCCTTATGGTTGAAACTCTTGTGGACTATAGCTGTGGTAGCCAAGGCCTTCTGCATTAGCACCACCTTGTCACTGTTTCTGTTCCAATCCTTGGTCTCCCTGCTTCCAGCCTCTCCTTGCTCTGATCTATCCTTGACACTTTCTTTCTAAAACATGGAAATGTCATACTCTTTTCTCCCTGAGCTCACAGGCTCCCTGTTTTATTCAGAAAACCTGAGGGCTCTGACAAAGCAATCAGATATTTAAAGTCAAATAATGTGACCCAGAACTTCAAGGACATGTCTCTTTGAGGAAGCACGGTAGGGTGAGTTTCAAATCAGAACATCTGGATTTATTTATTTATTTATTTATTTACTTTTTTGTGGTACCGGGGATTGAACTCATGACCTTGTGCTTGCCAGGCAGGCGCTTAGGCCACTGAGCTAAATCCCCAGCGAACATCTGGATTTAAATTCTGATTTTTTATTCTTTTATTTATTTATCTTTTTTGGTGCTGGGGATCGAACTCACAACCTCACACTTGCCAGGCAGGTGCTTATGCTGCTGAACTAAATCCCCAGCCCAAATTCTGATTGTTTTAAAAGCGCTGTAGTCTCAGGGAAGTCAGTTTCACTTTTCTGGGTCTCAGTTTCTCCTCTTCCTTCTCCTTCTCCCTCTTCCTCCTCCTCCTCTTCTTTTTTAAATGGTAGGACTAATGTGACCTGTCTTATCCATCATACAGAGATTGGTAAGGATCAATAAAACAATGTGAGGAAAAACATTTGTTAACTATAAAATGACATGTGAAAGTAAGCTAAATGGAATGTGATTGATGTTTAAGGTGATAGCTCCAAAATCAAGAAGCTCTGTCGCACTTTCAGGTTGACCTTCATTTTATGAAAAAAATTCCCACCGGGGCAGAGGCCTCGAATGTCTTGGTTGGAGAGGTGGACACTTTGGACCGGCCTATCGTTGCCTTTGTGAGACTGTCTCCAGCTGTTCTTCTCTCAGGCTTGACAGAAGTGCCGATCCCAACGAGGTAAAGGCAAAGATAAAACTCAGTGTGTATGAATACCACCTTTTCTGTCCTTTAGTTTACTCTTTATTTACATATAATGGAGTTCTGCTGTGCCATAAGGAAGATAAATTTGATTCATTTGTAGAAAAATGGTTGTATCCTAAGGCCAGAAGTTAAGTGAAATAATTAGACATACAAGGCTAAATATTTCATGGTTCCTCTTATATGAGAAACCCAAAAGATAAATAAATTAAAGATCATACAAAAGATAGAAAATAGGAAAAGGGGAGATAGAATTTTTGAAGGAAAGGGGACCAAGAGATGGAGGGAGGGGTGGGACAGAGAAAGGGATGAAAAGATAATTAAGATGTGTCTGTACATGTACAGAATGAATGTAATGTGTACTCCAAACATGGACCAATCAAAAAACAAAAATAAATTTTAAAAAACCCAATGCATTGCATCCAAAGTATAAATATATGTGAGCACTGGTAGAATAAAGCATTAAAACCAAACGTTAGAATTAATTAATTTTGAAAATGTGTTTAAAATTTAGCAGTGAACTAGGAAAACTAGCTTTTATTTGATTAACGATCATATAGATGAATTGTGAATTTAAAGACTGAGTGTACAGTACTTACAGTCTTGGAAATCAGAGCTGAGGAGATTCAAAAGGCTGAGCAAGGGCCAGTCATGTGTTCTAACAGGAAGCCTAAGTCTCACTTTCTAAGTTCCACGGAGACATATTCCTTAGAAACATTTCCAAGTAAAGGTATTGGTATCTTTTCACAATTCTGTCAGATTTGTATGGTTTGCACATATGTCTGCATTAGTTTGAAAGGCTATTCATGCACCCTGAAGGTGGTGATGACAGTGATTCAGAGCCCCACTAATTATAGAGTATTCAGATGTCCAGAACACAATTTAGACTTCTCTACAGGGCTTGATCATGTCACCATCCTTACACCTGCTCTCCTTTCCCTATTGTTTTTTTTTTATTAGAACGGTGAATGGGTGCCAGATAAACTTGAATTTGCAGTGCCATGTTTTGAAAAGATGTCCTTTCCGAAGCTAGGAATTTGAAAAGCTAGGTCTATGGAAACCATAAAAATTTGACCACATTGTTGAATGATGTCATACAGATAGCGTGTAATTCTCATGTTGGAGCTACTGGGTCAAGGCATCTTGAAGTGCTCTATATTAGTATGTCTCCTTGTTTTATTTTAATTTTTTGAAGATATAGGGATGATTTATCTTCAATAGGAAAGAGAAATGTTTTGCTGGTTAGAAAGGAGTAAGATGTCACATCTTCACTTTTACTTGTATAACTTCTTCTGTGTGTTTTGCCAGATTTCTGTTTATCTTATTGGGTCCAGTAGGGAAAGGTCAGCAGTACCATGAGATTGGCAGATCCATGGCCACCATCATGACAGATGAGGTACATGCCACTTCTTCTTTATTTATGTCATAAACATTTATGGAGTATATTTTTCTGTGTCAGGTACTGTGCTAATTGCTGGGGATAAAATTACAGTTGTGGTATCTACTCCAAAGCAGGTTAAGGCTCTTCTCTGAGAGCCTTTTGTGGGAGGATCAAGCCTTCTGGGGAAATTTTCTTCTTATGTTATCTCTACCTTTTTGAGTAATCAAAGATGTAGAGAAATCTTTTTTGGAAAATGTATTATTACTGCCAAGTAGAATGTGTGGAGAAATAAGACTGACTTAACTTCCTAGAGACTGTGGTTAATTAAATACATCCAAGCTATTTTCACAAAGAAACCTTACTTCCATCCCACGTAAGTGAGAGCAGTTTGCATAAGGTCAGGAATGTGACCGCAGGGAGTGTATGGGAATGTCCTGGCTTGTCTGTACCAAGCCACCAGACATTTTGACACTGTGCCAAACCCATACACAGACTGTTTTGCAAGTGTAAACTCCAAAGCAGGGTTTTCAAGGTGTGTATGTAAGAGGGTAGAGGGAAGTGTGGGCTGTGTTTTATCAGCTAGTTTAATTGGAAAGCTTATTTCATGGAAGACACTCATTAGTAATTTCATCCAGTTTCCTCAAACATAATGGTCAAGAAAATTTTCTACACATCCTACTTTTTTTTCTTTGTAGAAATAATAGAATTATACAACATTATTATTATTATTACTTTTTTTTTGGAGACAGGTTCTTACTACATAGTTCAGGCTGCCTTGAACTCACTATGTAACCCAGTTTGGCCTTGAACTCACAGTGATCCTCCTGCCTCAGCCTCCTGAATGCTAGGATTACAGATGTGAGCCACATGCCTGGCTCAAATTATCTAATTTTAGAGTCATTCCATCTCTTCTTATACTAGCAGACATATATTCTTTTTACCCACCTCATATCTAGGTTCAGTTTTTATCCGTTTATCTTTATACTTCTCTAAGTATTTTGCTTCTCATATTCCCATGACAGAGATAAAAATCAAGAGACTGCAGCCATCTATCGCTGTGTCCACTGGTGATTGTTTTACGAAAAGCAACCTTCAACTTTCCTAAGGATTTTTTCTTCTCTGTAGATTTTTCATGATGTGGCATATAAAGCAAAAGAGCGAGATGATCTCCTGGCAGGGATTGATGAGTTCCTAGACCAAGTGACTGTGCTCCCTCCAGGAGAATGGGACCCCTCCATTAGAATTGAGCCACCCAAAAATGTCCCATCCCAGGTAATGTGTGCACATTAACCAGTGGTAGCTAGTTTCACCAAGGCACTGTGGTAAAGAAATACCACATAGGCTAAATACCACATTTGGCATAGGCTAAATAAATTAAAACCTGACCATGATTGGGGACTCCTAGAATGTCAGAATAGCAATTCAAATTGAATATGTTATAACATGGATTGGCTCCAATATGACGAGGTATCAGAGTTACCTGGAGATGAATTTTAAACTAGATTTTGAAAGATTGATATAAAATGGTCAAGAGAAGAGGAACATTTCTTTGGAGTACATCATGTACAAAGTCATCAAAGAAAAAAATCAGTTGTATGGAGAGAGCAAAAACAGTTCCCCACACTTTTCTGAAATATTAAGCATGGAGAAAGAAATCTGATTGTGCCAGGTACCAGGCCAGGTGCTTTATATCTGTGAATACAATATTTGCAGCAACATCTCCCTGAAAGAAGAATAAAATGATCTTCCATGGCAAGGTTCTAAGGTAAAATAAAATTACACAGAAGCAGATTCAGAGCTGAAACTTAGGTCATTATCTGATGTCTAAGCTCCCGTTTTTGTGTTTCTTCTATAGATAGGTTCTATTGGAGAGGAAGAGAAATTTTATACATGTAAATACACACATATGGTTTCAAGAAAGTCAAATTGTATCACATCAATAAATGCATCTATGATTTTTTTTTTTGATACCGAGCATCAAACTCATGACCTCACGATTGTCAGGCAGGCACTTAGCTGCTGAGCTAAATCCCCAGCCCCTCATGTGTTTAAATGCATCAAACACTTGAGCAGTTTTGTTGCTTTGGGTTATGCTATCGTCACGCCCCCTTGTTAGCAGGAAGGGCAGATAGATGCTGACTTTACTAATTTTGTGGTCTTATGTTAAAAGGAGAAGAGGAAAATGCCTGGGGTTCCAAATGGAAATGTTTGCCACATAGAACCAGAACTACATGGGGGTCATAGTGGGCCAGAACTTCAACGTACTGGGCGGTAAGTCCTGGGACATGGCACAGCTAACACTACTTACTGGGCAAAAGTTGTATAAAGGAATGAGGCATCTTCTCTGTTTTATGCCTTTTTCTTTGAACTGGAACTTTATTGTCTGGGAATAACTTTTTAAATGGAACCACTGACTGTAAGTCTTATGAGACATCAAATATTGCTTTCATTCACTCATTCATTCAAGTTTCCCGAACCACCTATCATTTTCTGTCTCACCTCCAGACCTTCCCACACATTATTCCCTCTGATTTAAACATTCTCTCACTTCTTCACTCCTAACTCCACCTATTCTTTGTCCCAGTTTATGTGTCATGTTCTTTGGAAAATCTTTTGATACTTGAAATTAGGTCTTCCTGCTAAGTAATGTCACAGCATTGATTTGTCTGTTTTTAATTTTTAATTTTATTTGTACATGTTTACAGTTCATGTAGTTTGCATAGTTTCCCTTTCTTTCCTCCTCACCCCTCACCCTTGCTCCTTTGGACTACTTGCCTATTGCAAGAGGTTCATTCTTTTGTCCCCTTCTATCCATTCTTTCTTGTTCTCTTTGCTTGTACTTCACCTCACTCAAATGAGAGATATCATATGGTACATAAGCTTGTGTGGTTTATTTCACTCAATGTTATATTTTCCAGGTGCATCAGTTTTCCTACAAATGTATCAAATTTATCATTCTTTATAGCTGAGTAGTATTCTATTGTATAGATAGCACATTTTCTTTATGCAGTCATGTGTTGATTGGTATACACTGGAATTGTGCTGCTATAAACACTGGTATGCATGTATCCCTGTAGTATAATGACTGAAGCTCTTTGGAGAAGATACCTAGCAGGGGGACCACTGGGTCATACGGAATTTACAATTTTAGTTCTTTGAGAAATCTCCATGCTGATTTACATAATGCCTGAACTAGTTTACATTCCCACCAGTGAGGGAAGGTTCCTTTTTCACTACAGCTGTGCCAACATTTGTTATTATTTGATTTCTTAATGATTCTCATTCTTTCTAGAGTAGGATGGACTCTTAATATTATTTTAATTTGCATTTCTCTAATGGCAAGAGACATTTAACATTTTTTTTCATATATTTGTTGACTATTTGTGTTTCTTCTTTCATGAAGTATCTGTTCATTTCTCTTGCTCATTTCTTGACTAGGTGTTTAATTTTAGGAGGTTTAATTTTTTTGAGTTCTTTGTATATTCTAGACATTAGTTCTCTGTCTGAGGAGTAGCTAGCAAAATTTTTTTTCCCCATTCTGTAGGTTGCCTCTTTACTGACTGATTTTTTTGCTGTACAGAAATGCAGAAGCTTTTTAGTCTGATATGAATCTATTTATTTATTTATTTTTAAGGCAGACTCTCAGTACGTAGTTCAGCCTGAACTTGAACTCACTATGTAACCCAGGCTGGCCTCGAACTCCCAGTGATCCTCCTGCCTCAGCCTTCCAAGTGCTGGGATTACAGGTCCCATTTGTTTATTCTTGCAATTATTTCTTGTGCAATTGAGGTTCTATTTAGAAAATCCTTTCCTATACCTATGTCTTCAAGTGTTTTATCTTCATTGTTTGTTATTGGGTTGTTAAGCACATTTATGTCTTCTTGGGTTAGTCTTGGTAGTTTGTATGGGTCTAGGAATCTGTCCATTTCTTCAAAATTTGCTAATTTGTTGTAATGTAATTTTTCAAAGTAGTTACTGTCTTCTGGATTTCAACAGTGTTTGTTGCGATTTTGACCTTTTCATTTCTAATTGTGTTGATATGAATCTTTTCTTGCTTTCTCTTGGTGAGTCTGGCCTAGAGTTTATCTATTTTATTTAGTCTTTTGAAGGACCAGCTCCTCAACTTGTTGATTTTTTTCTTTTTACTGTTTTTTAGTCTCAATTTCATTGATTTCCACTCTCATCTTTATAATTTACCTACTTAATTTTGGTTTGTGACTAGTTTTTTATTGTTTCCCAAGTATTTTAAGATTTCTGATAAGGTTATTTATTTTGGCTTGCTCTATCTTTCTAATGTGAGCGTTGGTTATGATGAATTTTCCTCTTGGAACTGCTTTTGTAGTGTCCCAGATGTTTTGTTGAGTTACTCAGTTGTTGTTACTAACTTCCAGAAATTTTAAAATTTCTTCTGTGACCCATTGATTGTTTAGGAATATGTTGTTAATTTTCCAGGAGCTTTTGCCTGTTCCAAAATTTCTTCAGTCTTTTATTTCTGTTTTCATTGCACAGTGGTCTGATAGAACACGACACTGATTTCTGACCCTCCTCTCTCCCTACCATCACAATAGATCTTATCATATTTTATTGTTATTGCTTTGAGTCATTGTGTTTCCTGCTAGACTGTTCCAAAAGGACAGAGACTCCATTATGTTCTTAGCACCCAGAGTAGGCACTTAATACCTGATGAATGAGTGAATCCTTTTAGCATGGAATGGACTAGGTATGGATGAATATTTTGGGTAATCATTTGAGATTAACAAGTTCCCATCTAGGGTAGGAAGATAGATACTGTCTTAGATGTGTGGGTCTCAGAATAGACAATCTACCCTTCTAGGTCAGTATTTTATGGACAGATATCCAAGGAAGTGGTGTCCTTTATTGTAGGTAAGGATAACAGATCCCTATACCAGGAGGTTTTACTTCCCAGATAAGAAGGTAGTAAAGAGATGATATTTGGCATTGATGCGACATTCATTGGTGTCGAGATTATGAGAGAAGGTTGAAATTATGACCCTAGCTCTATATGTTGTTTTGTGTCTACAGAGGATCTGTGGGATAGAGATTCTTGGAGCAGAGTATGGATCATGGAAAGAAGCTCTTATGTTCTCTACTTCTTTACTTTTACCTTCTTTTCTTCTCCTTGCTTGAGTCTCCTTTCTTGACTCTTATTCTCCTTATTTTTCTAACCAATGGAAACTCAGATTCTTTTCTTTTCTTTTTTTTCAATCATGGGGAGAAATTATTTTCCCGCTTTTGGAAAATTTCAGAGAAGCCACAAGAGGAGACAGAGAAACAGGAGAGAATGTCACTTAACTAACAGTGTTGTGATAGGGGAATGTATTTTTGGTTGGAAGAACGCAAGAAGATAACTATTCTTGGAAGGAGAATTAACAAGAAGGAGCACCCTTGGAATTGAAGGGGTCACTGCAAAGAGGGAGAAGTCTCCAAGAGTGAGTTAAACATCTTCCTTAAAACTCAGAGAGGTCTGAATAGGTGGGGGCCTGCTGCTGATAGACAGCAAAAGAAGTGTCTCTCCTGACAGTGACTTAAGGTCTGAGGCTGTCCCAGAGAACCCCCCACCCCACTCCCACAAAAGATCTTGAGTGTGGATTTGATAATACTTTTAAATTATGATTTATATTGTTTATGTAAAGGATGTCTACACTCTAGGACTTAGAGTTTGAGATTGATGGCAACATCTTCAGATGTATCTGTATGTAAAGGTGAGATTTCAGCTTTCTTTCTGAACCAAAGAAAACAGTAACTAGGGTGTAATCATGCTTGCGATCAATTCTGCATAATGTGGTGGTGTGGATGAGAGACCATAAGATTGGATCTGAAAAATCTTAAGATCTCAGAAATGATGCCTCATGTTCCCAAAGTAAATCCCACATTGTGAGGACTATCACTCGCTTAATCACAAACCCTAAGGACTGCTGGGCGTAGGGGTACACACCTTTAATTCCAGCACTTGGGAGGCTGAGGTAGGAGGATCACCGTGGGTTTGAGGCGAGCCTAGGCTACACAGTGAATTCTAACCAGCCTGAGCTATGTAGTGAGACTCTGTCCTAACAAGCCAAACAAACAAAATATAAACAAAAACCCTAAGTATCTTAAATCATACGTTCAAATGGGTTTGAAGTTTTCCAATGTTATGTCAGAAATCTCGAATTGGACAAAGATGAACGGAAGCTCTGGGCTCAAAGCTTTCTTCTGCTTGGTAGTCACCTTCCTGAGCTCCTGATGCTTTCCTCAAAGACCTTAGTAAAGAACCTCGAAACGTGTGGCCCAGCCCCCACCGTAGCCTCTTAGGCCTGGTAACCCAGTGCTGTGTCAGACATCACCATTCTAGGCCACCTCTGACCCCTTCCCATTTCAGATGATGTGAATGGCAAGTGTAAATCTGTGGCTGCACATCCCAGAAGTGTTTGGACCTTCCTAGGCTGTCTAAAAGCATTATTGTTAACATTATTATTCAAAGCATTCGTTGTATTTCTTTGAATGCAAAATCTGCTTTACACGACCTTGAGGAAAGCCTTGGAAACTTACAGTATATTATCCTTGTTGGTTAAAGAAGTGTTTGAGGATGGGACTGTGGGAAAGGAGATAACGCTGAAAACACTGCTTTGAGCTCTGTATTTCCTGACCCTCTAAGCCAGGGGCCAGACAGTGTGGCGGATCCCCTTGACGCTGATGCACGCAGGGATGCCATCCGTAACAAAGAAGCAAGCATGACTAGCGTCTTCCTAATCCAGAAGCTCCGCCTCAAGGAGAATACTACAGAGAGAGATTTTACAGGGTAGATTTATATTCTATATTAGGGATGCTGATTTTTGGGAAGAATTAATGGAAAAAAGGGCTTCAGATGGTTTCTTCCAGAGCACACCAGACAAATGGATGACTTACCCATCCCTAAACCTTAGGCAAGTTCTCCCTAAGTCAGCGCTCCAGAGCCTAGTGACCCTTTACATGGGTAAGTCCTTTCTTGCATCAAGCTTAAATTCATAGCCCCCCTAAAACACTTGAACATCAAGGGCAGTGTTGAAAGGGAAATGAAGTTTCCAATATGAAGAGAAGCATCCATTTCTGGTTAGTATCTATGGCCTGATTTTATGCATGAATGAGCTATGAGACTGACTACATAAACAGTATTCAGACAGTATTTTATTAATTTATAGTTATACCATCAATGTGAACTCCAAAGCACCTCCTCACTCTTTCAATCCCTGATAGGTAGACAGGTATTTTCCTTCTCTAAGTCATTTCATAAGTCCTTCCTCATAAGTCTTTTGTCTGTTGCCAGTTGATACCCTTCACTGAAGATGACTCCTGTGTCAAGGGACAGGACAGTCATGGCAGCGTGTCAGGCGGCCTCTGTGGGGTACAAAGGAGATTCTTTTTCCAAAATAATGCTCTTCAGATGAAAGTTACTTATGATAAGGAGGTAATAGTCATCAGTAATAAGATGCTATAGTAGCTAAGGACCTAGCAACACTTGAATCTTGCTTCAGACTAATCACTGCTGCCAGTTGTTAGGCCCTCGAAGGGCTTTTTATCTAGTGAGAGGGCAAGACAAAAATGCAAATTTATTATTAAGGGGAATCTTGTTCCCAGACCCTGAGGCTGAATTCTCATAGTCTAGGCTGAACCATGTAGACAGCTTGTTTACCTAAGCCAGGTTTGCCAGAAAGGCTAAAAATAAGGCAGGTCACACCCAGATTTTGAAGTTTCTCCTCTAAGTAGAGGAAAGGTGAACCCCAGCTACATCTTCCAAAGCCAGAGAAAAGGAACAAGAGGGTAACATAGAGCAGTGTCTGTCCTGGGTCCACCTGTGCACCCCCTGTACTTAGCTAAATGAAAGAGCATTTGAATGGAGAAAGAGCGATATGACTGGGCCTTTTCCCCTGATCCCAGGCCTCATGTACTTCTCCAGACTCCTATGAGTTAAGGAAAGAAAGCTGGCCAAGCCTCCTTCTATGGGGGAGTAACTTGTTTTTTGTTTTTGATTTTTATTATAGAAAATTTCAAACATGTAAAAAAAGAGAATAATTAAGTGAATCCCCAGGTACTTATTGACTGTTACCAGTATTTTGCCAATCTTATCTCATCTACTTCTTCCCATTTATTTTTATTTTTTCTAGATTATTTTAAGCCCAGTCAGAGACATCATATCCTTTTCCCTGTAAATACTTCAGTATATACCTTGTTTAATAAATACATTTAAAAATAATTAAGACATTGTCAAATCTAACAGAATAAATGATCATTCTTTAAATCGTCTGATGCTCAGGCCATATTGTTGGGTTTTCTTGTGGTTGTTAATATCTTTTTAGAGTTCATTTGTTTGATACAGAATCCAATCAAGGTTTGAGTTTGGTTATTATGCTGCCATTCTATAGTAGCCCCTCTTCCTTTCCTTTTACTCTGACACTGATTTGTAGAAGAAACCAGATGACGCATTGTGTAAAATGCAAAGTACTCAGTTGACAGTTTCTCACCCTGGTGCACTGACTTAGAAAAAGCGGCTCAATCTGGGAGCACTGATCTCCTCAGGGCAGGAGGTCTTACTCTGCCTCTCTCACCCATGGCAAAGTGAGAGGGCTCGGAACTCCTGCCACAAAGTCCTGTTGTTTTGGCCTCCTGATTAGCATTTGAATCGACCCTCTTTGCCTATCCCAGTTGATGCTCCTCTTGTCGCACGTGGGAATGATCCTGTCAGCATGAGTGTTTGATTATGTTGCTTTGCTGTTCACACTCCTTCAGTAACTTGGCATGCTGTTCAGATAAAGTTCTAGTTCATTTACCATTTTCAAGGCCCTTTGTGAGTCAGCTTCTCCATCTAGCCTTGTCTGTTGGTATTTGCCCCTCACACTGTGTTGTTGAGGTGCATCTGTTCTAGACCTTGACCCCAGCATGCACTCTCACCTCGTAGCTGTCACCCATGCTAGCCTCCTCTTGCTCATCTGGCTCTCTCCAGGTGCATCCTTTGAGTCGCTGCTAAAATGTCCCTCCCTGCTCTGTGATCCCATACCTTCACAGCACTGTGTGTCTCCTGCACTGCACTCTTGGTTTCTGAGAGCAAGGGTCATGTTTGTCTTACTGCTTGTCTCCAGTACCCAGATCACTCCTGGCACCATATATCTGCTACTACTTGTCAATTACATCAGTGGACTATTACACTAATTTCTCCATAGCAAAGTAGGTTCTTGTTCAGAGTAAGAAAGGGCATGTGATAAGGGCTTTTTATTTGGAAAATATTTAATAAAACCAACACCGTTACTGCTTTAAGTTGCTTTTACATATTTCCTCCTAACAGCTCAGAATTTGAAGTTTCAGACTAGTTTTTGAACTTTAAAAAAAATGGATAATATGCTTACCCGAATTCTTTTTATTTCTCAGGATAAGTTATTCACATGTACTATAAGTCATGTCCTTGATTGCAAACAGAATCTATGCTGACCCCAAAGAGATCTCCTATATTTGGGGTCAAGTTGAAGCCAAAATACTACCTCAGTACAGAGCACACTTGAAAAGCTTTCCCATGTGCCCTGGTCATGTGTTTTTGTGAATGAGGGACTGCATTAGATGCCTGTCTACTGTGTTTCCACAGACTTTTTGGGGGCTTGGTGCTGGATATCAAGCGGAAAGCCCCTTGGTACTGGAGTGACTACCGAGATGCACTCAGCTTACAGTGTCTGGCCTCTTTTCTGTTCCTGTACTGTGCCTGCATGTCACCTGTTATCACTTTTGGAGGATTGCTTGGAGAAGCCACCGAGGGACGCATAGTAAGAACTTTTAACCACTCTTAATAGTCCCAAAAAAGGAATTAAAATATTGTAGTGGCAGCCAAGTCCATTGGCGGGAAATTACCTGGTCTAGGGCTTTGGAGGTTGGATTCTTTCTCTTGAATTACATGGTCTTCCTATGAAAGAGCAGCATACTTCTCCATTTAGAACAGAACTTTCTTTCCCCTCGAATGTCACTTTCAGTGCTAGATACCAAGTTGAATTGTTTACTACCCCAAGAATGGAAAATACGTAAATATTGCAATTTGAAAATAAGATTTAAAGTGACTCTGTATGGTAACTTGTAGTTTGAACAGCATCATTGAACTTTTCATATATTTTCAAATGCTGAATTGAGTCACTGAAGAACAGAATTTATTTGAGACATCATATGCAAATGGATTCTGGTACCTGAATTACTAAAGAGATTTCTATTTACAAGAGTATTACAAGATGGTATGTGCACATCACTCTTGCTAGGATGAAACACAAGCAGATGACTATCAAGGCGCATGTGAAAGCCACGTCAGGAGTGTATATAAGTCAACATTACTTGTTACTGATCAGCCATAGATTCCTTGTTTTGTTTTTTGTTTTTATTTTTTTCCCTTCTCAGAGTGCAATTGAATCCTTGTTTGGAGCCTCCATGACCGGGATTGCCTATTCCTTGTTTGCGGGGCAGGCTCTCACTATCTTGGGAAGCACTGGGCCAGTTCTTGTGTTTGAGAAGATTTTGTTCAAATTTTGCAAGTAAGACATTTGTTTTCCTGAAAACTAATTGGATGTGGATATTATACTGCCAGGATTGACTGCCAGGGACTTATGCAAGTATACCAGCAAGCAAATATTCTAGGTTGTAAAAAACCTGAAGGAAGAACATCATTTGATCTGCTGGCCTGTCCCCAGGTGGTACCGTGCATAGAATAGCAGATCTCCCTTTTTTTTTTCGACTTTTTAACACAGCGTCTCACTATGCAGTTCAGGCTGGCCTTGAACTCACTTTATAGCCCGGGCTCACCATGAACTTGCAGCAGTCCTCCTGCTACAGTCTCCTAAGTGCTGGGATTACAGTCATATACCACCATGCCTGGTCTCTCTTTTTTTTTTTTGTTTTTTTTTTGAGACAGTCTTGTGATGTAGTTCAGGTTGGCCTTAAACTCACAATGTACCCAGGCTTGCCTTGAATCCGTGGCAAGCCTCTTGCTTCAGCCTTTCAGTGCTGGGATTATAGGCCTATGCCACCCATGCCAAACCAGATATGCCATTTTTAAAGAGTTTGACTAATGTCCCTCAGCCATTATTGAAGTTTTTTTTTCTTCTCATTATTGAAGTCTTGAGTTTAATGTTCAAAATACTTTCCCTACCTATTTTCTATCACCCTTTCCATTTCAAGTGAATTATTAATTTGGCCTACTCTCCCTTTTTCATATTCTGGTTGCTGGGGATAATGATGTCTCAGGAATGCCCTGGATTCCCTACTTTTCCTATAAAATCTTTTTTTTTTTCCCGTTTTGTGTTAGAAGAAGGAGCACATGGTACTAGAACCAGACCCTTTTCCTTCCTTCTCAAACAGGCTCTTAATTATATTGAGTAGTGATGGCAGAGATGTGCATGAGATAATCCCTTCTTCACTTTCTATATATTTGTTATGGCAAATAGCACTTGGGAAGAAAATATTTATTTACTTATTTAGGACAGAATCTTACTATGTAGTCCAGACTAGCTTTCATCTCACTGTATAGCCCAGGGCTGAGTTTGAACTCATGTCGATCCTCCTGCCTCAGCTTGCTGAGTATTGGGATCACAGGTATGCGCCACCACACCTGGATCCCAGTGAAGCAAATCTTTGACCTGATTTTCCTAGGTCATTATTTGGGAATGAAGTGCAACCAGAATTGGGGATAAGCCAGTTTATAGTGCTGATGTGGAAAACATGAAATGAATCCACCACACTTGGCTGTCTCTTAGCACCATCCATTCATGCTTTTTGGTGGACTTTGTTCTTGTTTCAGAGACTACGCCCTTTCATACCTCTCCCTGCGAGCTTGTATTGGACTGTGGACTGCCTTCCTGTGTATTGTGCTTGTGGCAACTGATGCCAGTTCCCTTGTCTGCTACATTACCCGCTTCACTGAAGAAGCATTTGCCTCCCTGATATGTATTATTTTCATCTATGAAGCAATAGAAAAGCTGATTCACCTGGCAGAGACCTATCCCATCCACATGCACAGCCAGCTGGACCATCTCAGCCTCTATTAGTAAGTGTGTTTTCTGCTTATCTTTTTCTCTTTCTTCTTTTTTGATGGAGCAAAGGGCCCAAATTTAATGGCTGATGCAGTGTGCCAGGCAGCGCTCAGGAAGAGTCTTGGCCTTCTGGGAAACAGCTCAGATGTGGACGAGGAGGCCTGGAGGGCTGCCAGAGGAGAAAAATCGAAAGTGATGACCGAGGGTGGACTGAGAGTGAAACCCAGTGGAGACTTGAGAAATGCTTTCCAGATCTTACATTTGCTTCCAGGCACTGAAACAAAACCCTGTCACCAACAGCGGGGATTTGAATTTGTTGTTGGAAAGAACTACTTTTTGCAAGGACTTATGAGCCCCTAGGCCATATTATCAAAGGAGAGAGTGGGCTTAACTCTTAGGAACCATTAAGTAAAATAGATGAATAATTTCCTTCAGAGTAGGAGTCTCTCCCACTGTATCACAAAGATTTAGATGCATCCTTACTTCCGAGATTTTTACTCAAGATTCTATGTTTCAGCCAGGTGTGGTGGTACACACCTGTAATCCCAGCGCTCTAGGAGGCCAAAGCGGGAAAATCACAAGTGCATCTTATCTATTAACATGACCCTGTCTCAAAAGAAAGATTCTAGGTATTTCTCATGTGTTCAACATTGTTTGGATTAGCAAGAAAAGAAGTACATCTGGCAGTGTTTTCAACCATCTAAGAGAATATGGCCAATGTATCATTTCTTCTCTGGAATAATATTCTCAAATTATGATGAAATTTCCTCTTCCTTTAGCCCTGTACTCTGTTCCCTGACTTCTGGCTGTACAGTTTTTTCTTTTTTCTTTTTTTTGCAGTACCAGGAATCGAACTGAGGACCTTATGCTTGCCAGGCAAGCACTTATGCCACAGAGCTATATCCCCAGCTCAGCTATATAGTTCTGATGTGGTAGTGAAGTGGGTAATTTTTTTAATTTGACACAATGTCTTGCTAAGTCGCTAAGTTGCCAAGACTGGGTTAGAACTTGCAAGCCTCTTGCTTCAGCTTCCGGACTGCTGGAATTACAGGCGCGTGCTGCACACCTAGCTTTTTCATGGTCTTTTAGCATTGAATAGTATTCCATTGCCTCGTTCCTTAATTTATCCATTTACCTACTGAAAGACATCTTGGCTGCTTCAAATTTAAAATTGATTTTTAATTTTTAAAAATTTTTGAAGTTTATTTTTAAGATAGGCTCTTATTATGTAGTTCAGATTGGCCTTGAACTCTCAATGTAGTCCTGGCTGGCCTTAAACTCTCAGTGATCCTCCTGCCTCAACCTCCCAAGTGCTAGGATTATAGGCATGTACACCATGTCCCACTCCTGGTTTAATTTTGACTATTTAAAAAAGTTTACATATATTACACACAATCACACACACACACACACACACACAACTTTTTGGGTCAGAGTCTCATTGTCTTATTGAGAGTAACCTCAGACTCCTGAGTTTAAATGATCAGCCTGCCAATTGGCTGGGATTATTATGTGTGCTACTATTGCTGGCTTATTTTCATTTTTAATTAACACATAGTAATTGTATATATTTATGGGGTACAGTGTAACATTTTGATGCAGATATATAGAGTAGAACTATCAAATTAGAATAATTGATATATGTATGGAATTGACTTTAAAAATTTATTAAATATAATGTTTTATAACTTTCTCTGTTACTTTTCTTTTCTTTTTGGTTTCCTGTAATTATTCTGACCTATTGAGATCTTTTTGAGTTTTAATTCTGTCGTAGGCAGCATTCTAATAAATGAAACAAATATGGTAGGGATGACTATGTCAGCTGACCATACCAGGAGTCAGCTCAGGCATGAAGCATGCTGGGATTGGGAGACAGTGTGATGGCCGGGGTAGGGGTACACATATTCCTCTTTCAGACTCACAGTGGAGGCTCACTGTTTGGATTTAGGACCCACTGCTGGGACTTATGAGCTGTCTCTTTTTGTGTGTGTGTACAGTTCTGCACATCTTATTTATAACACCTCACTGTCTGCTTTGGTACAGCGTATCTTGATTATATAGTACTGTAATTTTTGCTGATTATACTGTAGAGTTCTGTAGTTTTATGTTCTGTTATATATTACAGCACTGCATGTAGGAGTTATGTAAATAAAGCAAAGTCATCAAGTTGGAATTTTCTTTTACCATTTCTTTGTTCTAAATATTGTAATATACATACTATATACAGTTCCTCAGTTAGCCACCAATTCATTTAATGACCTAGTCATAGGAACAGAACTTGGTTGTTAAATGAGAAATATCTGTAGTCTGTTCTGGTTTAAATGAAAGAGGAGGAAAGAGGAGGCCTGCTCTAGCAAGAGTAGCCAGGAAATGGCCAAAGTAGGGGATATTATCATGGATAATACAGGGCTGGAAAGAGCTCACACCATAATTTTCCAGGAGACTGTATTTTTTAGAACAAGCGCATGATGGGGGTGTTAAAGTAAACTATCCAGGCTTGGAGGAAGTTGTTGAGAACTGAACAGAGTTAACAGGACCTCCTTGCTATGTAGATTGAATTTCACAGCAAGAGCTTAAGAGATGAACACCAAGCAGGGAAGCCACCAGGGCTTCATGTGCCTGGCTTGGTTGTTTGCACATCATCCAAGACATAAAACTGATTCGAGCTCATCTTTAGTAATGGCCAACTGAAAAATTACGGTATGGTTGGAACTCTAGGTGGGCCTCAACCAACAGGACACATCTCAGGGAGCTAAAGTATGCAAAAGACAAAGAACGAAGATGCTGACAGAGCCTTTAACCCAGTTATGGCTAAAAACATTTATTTGAACATCTGGCTGCTTTTCTCAAGAATCTTTTCTCTTTTTCTCTCAGCTGCAGGTGTACCATCCCAGAGAATCCAAGCAATCACACCCTGCAATACTGGAAGGATCACAACATCGTGGTAGCAGACGTGAACTGGGCCAACCTCACTGTCAGTGTAAGTTTGGGAGCTGCTAGGTGTGCTAGCATTGTGACCTTGAGGTTTAGAAGGGACATCTAGTTGGAAAAGGGCTGGCCCTTAAATGCCAACTCGGGCATTTAAGAAACATAGCTTTAAAAAAAAGAAAACTAGCCAAGTGTGGTGGCACATACTGTAATCCCAGTACTTGGAAGACGGAGGCAGAAGGACCATGAGTTCAAGACCACCCTAGACTACATATTAAGGTCAAGACCAACCTGGATTACTGCATAGTGAGACCCTATCTCAAAAACCAACAAAAAAATCCCCAGAAACACTATTCTTATTGACTTTATTTTTCAAAAGTTTTCTTGTACATAAAGAAGGCTATCCCTCTGTTCTCCCCCGTGCATACCACCCTGTGATCCTAGGCTAAGGGCATGTGGGAACGAAACCTGCAGGGCAGAAGGCAGGTCAGGCTTTGTAGGGCTTGGAAAAAATTCAAGTTTGGAGGTCATCTGTAATAAAAACAATGTAAATTGCTAGGGCCTTCCAGAGTCTTAGAAGCTCAGGACAGTTCTAGTTTATTCTTAAATGTGTCTTAAGACCATAGTAAGAGTTTCCTTGAAAAGCCTCTCAGGACCATGGTAGTACCCTGCTTGAAAGTCAGAGCCCCCCAACTGCATGGAGGTCAATGGATGGCAGCATGCATTCCACAGCACCTGTGGGATAACAAAGAGTGGTGGACTCAGAAGGCAGCAGCTATTTTTACTCCTTATGTCCACCTTTTGTCACTCAAAATGTTTTTTCTTCCAGAGATGCCAGGAGATGCATGGAGAATTTGTAGGATCTGCTTGTGGCCATTATGGACCCTACACTCCTGATGTACTCTTCTGGTCCTGTATTCTCTTCTTCACTACCTTCATCCTCTCAAGCACTTTAAAGACGTTTAAGACAAGCCGCTATTTCCCAACCAGAGTAGGTAGCATGCTTGTGCATCACTGTGTGTCTGGGTTGTGATATAAGAGAGCCTGTGCTCACCCTCTATGCTGATTGTGGAGTAGGTCAGCAGTGTGGAAAGCTCCAGATGTCTTGATGAGCTGTGGTAGGACAATCTCTTCTAGGGTCTGGCACCTGTTTCATAGATCTGTGGTGTGGAATGGGGATTCTTAAAATCTTTTCAACTTAAAAGTACAGTACCAGGTAAGCTTAAGATGGTAGTAATGTTCTCTAAAAGCTATTAAATGTCACTTCTAGAGTGCTATTAGTTTCATTTTCACAATTTTGGTACACTAAACATGCCACAGCTGGAGCTAGCCTGTGAATATGTTAAGTTGAGATGATTATCTTGGAACTTTAGGGGATCCCAAAATTCAGGTCTCCTCCCAGGGATGGCTCTTGTAATAGCTTTTGAACTCACTGGCCACATTGATGGCTGCAGGCACTCTGTCCCTGACTTGGTTTGCATCGCCAAACAACAACCTTTCCTTTATACAGATAGCATTGTCTGTATCATGAGCAAGGCTTCTGCCAGTTTTGTCAGGGCCTAATTGGAGGTGTAGTGTAGAGTAGCTAAATGGGCCCTTGCTTTGAAAGGGAGCTTGACTCAGGAGGACATGGCTTTTCTGTAAGTGAGCTTTTAGTCAGGCACATTTTCAGAACGAAGTATGTGAGTGGGTGGGGGTTCAGTTGATATTTACTTATATACGCACATAATCAAACCCATTCTTACACTTCATGAGCCTGTGTCATAGGTAAGAGACATGCATATTAAGCAAGTTTTCATATAAACAAGTTTACTATCTGAACAAATAGTTACCAAGTGGCTACTGAGTACCTAACTCAGGAGTAGGTGAGTGCTATGGTATATGCAAAAGAAGTTTAAAAACAGTATCTGCCATCTGATAGAGAGGGAATGCACATGAAGCAACTGGGTGCTATGTGTAACAGTAGTTGGACACCGACCTGGTATGTCAGCACCATAGGAGTTTGGAGGAAAGATGAGCCACTGGGCCCCAGGATGGTCAAGACAGGTTTCAGGTGGGTGACCGCAGAAAATCTATATAATACTCAGGGAAGAACCTACAAAACCATGGAGAAGGTGCTGGATACCTTAGGCAACAAGGCAGAGCGAAGCCTTGTTAAATTACTGGTGGTGTTATTTATGCGTGGCTAAGATACATGCTGCTCTGGCTGTGTTGGAAGTTCGTTTTCAGGTAGACATGGTCATTTGATAGAAATTATTTTAATGTAATAATTTTTCTCTTGTTCGTTTTTTTTAATTTTTAATTCTTTTTTTTTTTTTTTT
>RJWT010005446.1:0-30979 GCA_004365215.1 Cuniculus paca | reverse complement strand
AAGACAACCACCCGGCGCCCCAAGGAGGACGGGAGGAGAGAAAGTGCAGGCCGCCGGGATCCTCTCAGGCGCGGGAAGCGGTGCAGGCTGGGAGCTCGAGTCCAGACGCGGGCCCCGCCCAGGCGGCGGGCGGAAATGACGTCATCGCCCTTCGCTCTCGCCCAATCCTCGCGGCCGGCGGAGGCCCGCTAACCCTGCGTCTTCCGGTGAGCGGTGCCCGCCTGCATCTTGGAACTTGAAGAACTGTGTACCCCGCGGGACGCAGTTGCGCCGGAAGCGTGCTGGGGCGGTCGGGAGTCCGCTGCTGATCGCGAGGCAAGATGCTCAAGTCCAAGACGTTCTTAAAGAAGACCCGGACCGGCGGCGTGATGAAGATCGTGCGCGAGCACTACCTGCGGGACGACATCGGCTGCGGCGCCCCCGGGTGCGCGGAGTGTGGCGGGGCGCACGGCGGGCCGGCGCTGGAGCCGCAGCCCCACGAGCAGGCGAGCAGCCTCTGGCCGCGGCCGCACTACTTGCTGCCCGACACCAACGTGTTGCTGCACCAGGTGGGTCTGCCGGCGGGCGTGTGACAGCTAGGGAAACTGAGGCCTGGGGAGGTGGGTGTGTGATAATGCCACAAATTTAGGAGAGGCACGCCCTGTCGGGATCCACGCTTACTCTCTCCTAGGCCGAGGCTCTTTTTCTTGTGCTTATTTTTCTTTTTTTAACCCCCTTCAGTTTTTGGAGTTTTTAAAAATTTTAGGCACGTTAATTTTCTAACTCCTGGTGTCTCTTCTGCCTTAGATTATAAGTGCCTGGAAGCCGGGGACCTGGGCTTCTGAGGCTTCCAGCTTGCGACCCCCAGGCAGCTTGTAAGTGCCTACGAACAAAAAACTATGCGGGCCACGTATTTCTTTATGCATAGCCTTAATGCTACCAAGTGTGGTTTCTTTCTCTATGCTGTTATTGGATAGGCCCCAAGGGTTGAGTGACTATTGTCACTTTTTGTATAGCAAAATAACTCCAGAGCTTAATATTATAGTGAATATTTTTAAACTGACAGTTTTGTGTTTGACAGAATTTCTAAATGAAAGTAGAAAAACAGTAACTTTTTTTAAATTTTTTTTTTTAAGATTGATGTTCTGGAGGACCCTGCCATCAGGAATGTAATTGTGCTACAAACAGTTCTCCAAGAAGTGAGAAATCGGAGTGCCCCTGTATATAAAAGAATTCGCGATGTGACTAATAACCTAGAAAAGCATTTTTATACATTCACTAATGAGCACCATAGGTAAGAGGAGAAGTATATAAAGTATCACAAAATCATCATTGACCAAACTTGACAAGATTCCTAAGAGTAATGTGTGATATTGTTGAAGATAAACCGTAGTACTCACTGGATCTGACTAAAGTCATCTAGGCCTTGGGGAGGTCAAACCTAGAACTAGTATGTACTGACTCTTAGGCTATAATGCTAGTTACTTTTATTTCCTCAGTGTATTCATTTTAAATTGGTTTTAGCATATGATCAACAATAGACTCTTGGAAGATGAGGTAAGCATAGCTTGGAATACTGTATTAGGTAAATAATGCAATAAAGGGTAATACAATAAAGAATATGATTTTGTGAAGGAAAGATTTAAAAACATGAATCAGATTTATTCTTAATGGGCTCTAACTTTTTTAAACTGATATCTTATAAAAATCACACTGAAGATTAGATTAAGAAATAATTTTTTTTTTTTTGAGAAAGGGTCTTATTATGTAGTTCAGGCTGGCCTTGAACTCACTGTGTAGCCCAGGCTGGCCTTGAACTTGGGCAGTCCTCTTGCCTCAGCCTCCCAAGTACTAGGATTATAAGCATGGATCACCATGCATGGCTTTTTGGTTTTTTTTGTTCGTTTTGTGTTTTTTTGGTCAGGTTGAAGACCTTTGAACTCAATGTGTGGTCTTAAACAATATGATACTGGCTATTTCTGATCTTACATTAATAATCTGTGATAAGTGTCTATATTTTATCAGTTTCTCAGTCTTGACACTGTTGATATCTCAGGCTGGGTAATACTGTGTTGTGGGCAAGCTGTTGTATATGTTACAGGATGTTTAACTGCATCCCTGGCCTCTACCCACTACATGAGAAAACCAGTCTTCCCTCTCTGCCACCATCAGTAAATTGTAACATGTAGGGTTTCCAGACATTGCCCTATGGTCCATTGGTGGTGGTGGGGGTTGCTACAAATTCAGCTCCTGATTGAAACCACTGGATTAGACTGTAGGTTGTGTAAATGAAATCGCATCTGATTATGCACATTAAAAAAATGATTTCTTAAATTTCTTGTAGTACAAAATTAAATATTGCTTTTGTGAAAAACACCAGTAAAGCACTTGCAGATTTTTATGCGTTGTATCTTTTTGGTGCTGGTAACAGGAAAATTATTTGCTTTTCGGTGCCAAAAGACCAGGTTTTGGTTGATGTGTTCATCAGAGTCCTAATTGGGTTAACAATTTTGTTCATTCAAGTATTGTAAATAGGCATTAGTACTGGTATTTATGGAAAGACTCTTGGGACAATAGCAAATCTCATCTAAGATTTTTTTTACTCAGATGATTAAAATTAAATTCAAATTTATGATCGTGTCTTTCACTGATAAGCTTAAAGCATTAGTAGGTACATTTAATGGTGGAAAATAAAAATAATTCTTAAAATCTGTTAAATAAGTCGAAAATTGAATCTCTTTAGACACCAGAGGCTATTGTACTGAATTTCGTTACTGTGCTTAAATCTGGATTTGAAGAACAAGAAGAAATAGATAAATACAGTCATAATTCCTAGCGGATAATCTTAGAAAGAAGATGAATTCTCAACTATATCTGTTCTTTCCATCTCTAGTTAGTCTTTGCCTTTTATTGAATGTTTACCATGGATTATTTATGTTTAGAAGTTTGTGTTAATCCACAGTTCAAATAAAGTGTTGTCACATCTACAAAGTTTATTAGTTTGTTACAACAGGCTATTTAATGCCCCAGCATGAAGTATAAATTCTGATCTTGAATTTTTCCTTTAGTAAAATAAAATTGTATGAAATTTTCTTTTTATAACATTGTTTTTCCAAGCAAATTGTTGTTTTAAAAACTTGCCTATAAACATCCTGTTTATTTCTTCTCTGATATGTAAGTCTACATAATCAAGTAAAAGAGATACGTATTGACTTCTCAGTTTATTGGCTTTCATATTGACTTTCAGTTTCAGTATCTGAAAAGTTTTTGCCTGTTGTTTCTATTGATTTCTTTCTATTTTTTCCTCTTACATATAGAGAGACCTATGTAGAACAAGAACAGGGAGAAAATGCTAATGACAGAAATGATAGAGCCATTCGAGTAGCAGCAAAATGGTACAATGAACATCTGAAGAAAATGTCGGCAGAAAATCAACTACAAGTTATCTTCATAACAAACGACCGCAAAAACAAAGAGAAAGCTGTAGAAGAAGGAATACCAGCATTTACCTGTAAGCCTAAATGTAGAAGCATTTACTGATATTTGGAAGTTCATATAAAAATTATGATCAGGCGAGACACTTGAATTTATTAAGAACAATGTTAACTTGTTTTTCAGGTGAAGAATATGTAAAGAGCTTAACCACTAACCCCGAACTCATAGATCGTCTTGCTTGTTTGTCTGAAGAAGGGGTATGTTTCAGTTTTACCTGTTTTGAAAAGTAAAAATATTAAAATAGCCACCTTGGGATATGAGCCTCGCAGCTGCCAGATTTAAAAATTAGAATATCAGTAAACTGGAATTGCAATAGGTCTTGGGTTGTAAATAACAGCCCATGTTACTAGGCTTATTAACATGCCATTCCTAAATGAATTAACTTTCTAAAATAAGGCCTGTCATATGGTGGCTCTGTTTTTGTTGACAAAATGCATGGAACCCATGGCAGATTTATGAATAAGTAATAGGTGTTTGAGAAATAAAGTGGCAGGGAATGCAGACAGCATAAAGTTCAAAGGTGGAGGGAAGGGAATCAGGAGAAGAGATAGGATAGAAGGAGCAGCACCAGATAATGAGGGCCTAGAACTTATTCTGTAGATCAGTAATCCTTCAGGTGTCTCAAAAGATCTCCCTAAAAGACTGCCATAAAGAGAAGATAGCAGATAGGATTCTGACCTCCCTACTTCATATGGCAGAATGGGAGAAATTAGGGCTATGTGAGAATATAGATAGGGAGCTTTCTGGTATTAATTTGTAAGAACACTAATGGCAATGTAAAAAACATTATATTGTTACCTGCTGCAAGATTACGGGCAGAGAGGTGAGTAAAGAGGTCACTGCAGCAGTCAATGTGAGGGATGTTGCTAAAGAGTAATTAAACCGAGCCTTCATTTTCTTTGTATTTAGCAATAATGACTTCATAGCATTAAGAGGATTAAATGAGATCATGGTAAATTATTGAAGTTTTTATCTCAGTGCCTGGCATGTAGCTACAGTAAATGTAAATGGTAGCTATTATTTTTATTATTGAAATAGAGTTATATAACAGGGTGTTATATATGCATCCAGTCTTTATGACATTTCTCCCATCGCTTCTTATCTTTAGCTACTTTACAAACCTAAAATGAAGTGAGAAGATAAAAGTTGGACTTAACTTTTGGGATACTCTACAAATTTAGGATTGCCCTGCGTAATATGTAGTCAGGGGTTACATAGAGAGGTTAAAATTATAAAATTCAGTTTTTTAGTCGGTACTAGCCATCTATAGATTGCTTAAGAGAAATTGTATCTAATGGCCATTGTATTGGATACCACACAAAGAATATTCCCTTCAAAGAAAATTGTGCATGTATACTATAATGTGGATTTTTAGAAGTTATCTGATGGTAAAGATAGTTCTGTATTGAATGAATAGAAGACTTACTGCATCTTTTGGTTTGCTTATTTCATAGAATGAAATAGAAAGTGGGAAAATAATATTTTCAGAGCATCTTCCCTTAAGTAAGCTACAACAAGGCATAAAATCTGGTATTTACCTTCAAGGAACATTTAGAGCTAGCAGAGAAAATTACTTAGAAGCTACAGTGTGGATTCATGGAGACACTGAAGAAAATAAAGAGGCAAGTATGCAAATTTTTATTCACTAAAATAAGTATTTTATACACTAAAAGAAGTATTTAAAATTTTCTATGAGAATTTAAGTTTTCTTTATATTCCTAATTTATCGTGTTGAAAGAAGTCATAAACTAGTAGAATTAGTAACTTTTCAGGGAGTCACTTATTGAAAATAAGGACTTTCTTTTAGTCCACTTTTTTGAGACAGAGTCTCGCTATGCAGTTTAGGTTGGCTTTGAACTCACTGTGTAGGCTAGGCTGGCCCTGAACTCACAACAGTCCTCCTGCCCCAGCTTCCCGAGTGCTGAGATTACTGGCACCATACCCAACTATAGCCCACTTTTAAAAATAAAAACCTCACCCATCAAATAATAAAGAATGAGATGCTTCCATTTTATATATTATGACCAATTATGGCAAATACTATTTATATATCATTCAGTGGTCACTGTTTGCCAAGTACTATTCTAACGCTTTGCGTGCAGTGTCATTTAATATTTTGCCCAACCTATAAAAGTAGTTCTTGTGTTTTCATTTCACTGGTCTAGGACCCTGAGATTTAGAAAGTTAAACTTTCCCAAAGATTCTTGGTATCTTTATAAGTTACAGTCGAGCCATGAGCACAATCTCTTATTTTCTGACCTGTGGTTTTTTTCTGCTTACTTTGTAGATACTGAGTATGTAACAAAGGAACACTTTTAAATATATATATATATATAGAGAGAGAGAGAGAGAGAGAGAGGGAGAGAAGTAAAGATTACATGAAGATATTTGGAACATACAAACTTCTAGATAGTTTCTCATTCCTGCTGTTAAAGTATTTGAGCATATGCTTTGTGTCGTTTTAAACAGATAATTGTGCAAGGACTTAAACATTTAAACCGAGCTATTCATGAAGATGTTGTGGCTGTGGAGCTTCTCCCCAAGAGTCAGTGGGTAGCGCCATCTCCTGTGGTTTTACAGGATGAGGGTCAGGATGAAGATGATGTGGAGAAAGAAGAGGAGAGAGAGCGCATGGTATGAGCCCACACAGGCTTTACTTTAGTGTCTGGAGCTTCTTACGGTGCTCCTAGATGAACGTGTCAGCTTTGGAGAGACTGACTAGTCTAAGTTTCGTTGTTTTCAGATTGAATGAAATTATAGCTTTTATAGTTTTCTTTTAATGTCATAATTTACTCAAATAAATTGGTTTAAATACAGAGTATTAATTTGAGTTTATAACTGGAAATCTATGACATTCACTGCATGAGCTGAACTAGTGAGGTTTAAATAAATAAATTAAAAATTTCCAAAATGCTTTTTATAATGTTAAAATTTCCTCAGAATAATGTTTCTAGGCTTTTGTATTTGGGCATGTTTAAGTATTCCATCTCTCTTACTGTATTGTTAAGAGAATACTTTCATTTTTTTCTTATGAACTAAGTATATTTGAAATGACTATTTTCCCGTTTTAGAGTTACAAAAATAATATAGTTGAAATACGTACATTTGTAGTCCTTCCTTTTCCATCATTTTGTTTTGTTTTGTTTTTGTTTTTGTTTTTGTTTTTCAGTTTTATGGAGTTTTACTGTAGCCACTAAGATCCTTTTCAAACAGAAGACATTCTTTGAGTTTTTGTTTTGGAAAAGGAAGAACCTTTAAAGTACATGCCTTTTTAAATGAATCATAAAGGTCCAAAAGTGAACTAGTCTTAACTTAGCTAATTAGTGTTAACTAGTATAAAGTCCTAGTCTACTGATTCCTAGGGTCATATCTGTTTTAGTCGATGAACACTTACTTAACAAAAATGAAGAATGAGTTCTGACATACTTATTTAGTTTTTTTTTAGTTGTCCATTTTTGTAATGTTTTGTCATAGAACAGTGTTTGTGGCTTGTTTTGGCATATTCTTGCCTAGAATGTTGAAGTCCAATGATTCTGTAATTCTGTGTCATAATTTGCTACTTGAATGTATTAGTGTTCATGTATGTATTTCTAACTTTGAAGGAAAATTTCATTATACTTAGAAGAAAAATGACTGAAGGTTTTATTTTTATATTTTAGCTTAAAACTGCTATAAATGAGAAAATGTTAAAGCCTACAGGTAGAGTTGTAGGAATAATAAAAAGAAATTGGAGACCATATTGTGGCATGCTTTCCAAGTCTGCTATTAAGGAGGTGAGTAAAGAAAATGTTCTTATTAATAAAAAGTGATGAATATTTAATAGAGTGCTTAGCACCCCTTTTGTACTTACTTTCATATTTTGTTTGCGTTAATTCTTTTTTTCCTGGGTACTTGCCTAGCATGTGAAACACTGTAGGGTTTATCTCAACACCACCAAAACAAACCTTTCCCTAATTTTCTGTAGTCAAGAAGACATCTTTTTACACCTGCTGATAAAAGAATTCCCCGGATTCGGATAGAAACCAGACAGGCTTCTGCATTAGAAGGACGGAGAATTATTGTTGCTATTGATGGTTGGCCCAGAAATTCCAGATACCCAAATGTAAGCTTAAAGTATTGACTTTGTCTTGGGATATTTAATTAACAATTTGTGAATAATGTTGCTTTTAATGAAGGCAAAATCTACTATTATTTAGGATTTTTACAGATGCTTAGGGATATTTCACACCATTACTAAATAAAATACCAAAACTCAAAATTAATTTTATGAAATTCCAGTGTGAATCTTGTGGTTACTTTTATTCAGATTGCCAATAACTTTTGCTGATTGAGTCTGAAAAAGTGTTTGAATCCTAGATGGATTCTAATTGACAAATTTCAAAACTCTTGTTTTTGAAGCACATTTTAAACCTGAAAGTTACTAGAAAATAAATAGAAGTGTTGTGAGATTAGAACTGGGCCCTTACAAAATTTTCATGGTAAAGTAGTTGCTTTCAGTCTTGTCATTTTCAGCTTTGAAGTTAACCAATGGTTCATTTTAAAGAAGCTAGAGAAACATTTAGAGATTCAGAGGTGATATATAAAATGCCGAAGAATTTAATACAATAATGTAAAATACTTATAAAATATGCCTTTCTAATAAAATCTTTTGGCCTTAGGGACACTTTGTAAAAAATTTAGGTGATGTTGGAGAGAAAGAGACTGAAACAGAAGTTTTGTTACTTGAACATGATGTTCCTCATCAGCCTTTTTCACAGGCCGTTCTTAGCTTTCTGCCAAAGATGCCTTGGAACATTACTGAAAACGTAAGTTGAAAACAATTATAGTGACTATAAATTATTATATCCTGGCTATTTTTAATTTCTATGCTTGTTTTTAAATATATAGAAACTATGGTCTGTCCTCCCCCACGTTCAGCTAGATCAGCACTATTAAGGATTACATTCATCATTTGTTTGTTCACTGAAAGATAAAATTTTCTAGGTTGCAGACATTATCAAGTGTCAGACTTTTCAAAAGCATAAAAACCACTGGTTGCAAATCACATGTGGTTGAAGAAATTAAAAGTAAGTTGTTTTTATGCAGGTAATGATTTTTGCAACAGGTGTGTTGCAGTTGTGTTATGGCAAACAGACCAAACACGGGAAAAACAGCACTGAGAAAGTTTAGGAGGCAGTTTATTACACCAGTGGGCTTCTGACTAGGATTTGTCCAATAGAGTCAGAGCTCCACCCAGGCGGGTTTCAGGGCTTTTAAAGGGAAAGTAAGTGAGGAGGTACAAAGGCAAATTTGGCACATGCGATTCAAGGGTTGGGTGACCTCATGGATCCTTAAAGGAGCCTGAACATTTCAAGTTACATTGTAAGGTCCTGTTACAAAGGCAGCAAAGACTGGTTTACATAAAGGGAAAGGCATTCTGTTTTGGGGCCTGCTGGACGTGTCTGCTTGGGCTTGGCAAGTATCCTGGGCAAGCTTTTATTTAAAATTTTAATTTTTCCTTTTCAGTTGTACTGTTGAACTGATTTTGTTCTTTGTAATGTGGCATCTTCTAGGACATGAAAAACCGAGAAGACTTGAGGCATCTATGTGTTTGTAGTGTGGACCCACCAGGATGTACTGATATAGATGATGCTCTGCATTATAGAGAGCTCAAAAATGGAAATTTGGAGGTACTCACATTGTAATGTCATTCATATTGTCATGACATTCTTATCCAAAATAATTTTTTTCTTGAGTTTATTTTCCTCTAAGATAGAATGTGTGAATTAGTTACGTTAAGGTTATAGCTGCAAAAACTAATGAGGATGTATTCCTAAATTTCTTCTCACTTAAACTCCATTGGTGTGCCTACTCTATTACTAATTCATATCAACATTCTTTTATTTTTACCTTTTTAAGGTTGGTGTTCATATTGCTGATGTTAGCCATTTTATTAGGCCAGGAAATGCCTTGGATCAAGAATCAGCCAGAAGAGGAACAACAGTGTATCTCTGTGAAAAGGTAAATACATTGAATTTAAAATGCTTTTAACTCTCATTTGCACTTTTAAGTTCTTTAACAATCACCATTTGAAATAGTATATAACTTAGCTAAAAGAAATACTATACATGGAATAAGGTGAGCTAAATCCCTGAAAACAGCCGGGGATCTAGCTCAGTGACCTAAGCACCTGCCTGGCAAGCACGAGGTCATTAGTTCAATCCCCGGTGCGGCAAAAAAAAAAAAATCACTGAAAACTTTGCAGTTTTTTGGTGTTTAGCAGTATATAATAATTAGATGTAGTTGACCAAAAGGTTTGTATAGTACAGTGGTACCTCAGTTCATGAATTTAATTTGTTCCATGATTCTGAGAAGATGGTTGCGTTTGGGTTCCTGTCGGTCATGTTTGTCACCCAAAGTAGAGTTTGAAAATGGAACCAGTATTTTGCAAAACCAAATTGTTCAAGCACAGAGAGATTCATGGACTGAGGTATTACTCTAATTTTTCTTTAGGTTTCTTTGGGTCTCACAAATTTATGTGGAACAGTTGTGAAAATGAGGGGAAGATTAGTTCTCCATATAGCTTTTTCCCATAAAAGTGTAGTTTTTCTCTCTTATTTTAAAACACTGTGTAATTTGTTGTTAAACACTGAGTAAGATTCAACTAAAGACTTGGTAGGCTTATGTCAGTTGTCAAATACACAAATTTCAAACTTTGAGGATAGTGAGGTGTTTGGTATTAAGAATTTAAGCTTAAGTTGACTGGTTTGAAATCCAATTTCTTTCGTTACTTTCTTTTTGTGACAACTTTATGAGTCTTTTTCCACAATCAGGTTTTCTTACTGGATGTGTTCGTAATTCTCCTGGTGAAAAGACCAGAACACACTTTTTTTCTCCTCATTCAGTTCATGCTGTTTGAGAGTAGAACCCCAAATAAACCTACAGATAATCCTGTGTAATCGAAGACTCTGTTTTATCTTTTA
Source organism: Cuniculus paca (assembly GCA_004365215.1). NCBI lineage: Eukaryota > Metazoa > Chordata > Mammalia > Rodentia > Cuniculidae > Cuniculus > Cuniculus paca. The sequence continues at coordinate 20,543 of RJWT010005446.1, read as the reverse complement.
CAGAGGATTGACATGGTTCCAGAGTTGCTTAGCTCTAATTTGTGTTCCTTAAGATGTGACGTTGACAGGTACTTATATATGCTTGTCCATAAGACTATTGTATTTACTATTTTAACTAATTCATGTCAACAAATGTTATCTTATTTTTACTCATAGGTTGGCATTTTCATGTATTTGGGAAATGAATCATAATGCTGAAATTTTAAAAACAAGATTTACCAAAAGTGTCATTAACTCAAAGGTTAGTTTCATGGTTCATTTCTAATGTTTAAAATCTTTGATACTTTTAACAGTTTCCTAGATTGTTTTGAAAAACTTAGGCTTATAAAAATGTATTTTTATTATAATTCAAAGCCAGTTTTGTGTTTTCAGTTATTTGCTTAATTTTTTTTTTTAAATTTGCTTAATTCTTGATGTTACTCAGAACGTACTTTTGTTTATGTGGCAGTGTCCTGTATTCAGAAGCTTATAAAGCCAATTCTTGGGAAGACCAAGTAGATGGTTATTTATGTCCAACTTGTGAACCCCAGTAATTGAGATTATTCCTACTTAAAAATGATTACTGCTTTAAAAATTAGCATGTGTATTGTCTTCTAGTTTTACTCGTTTTTCATAGATATGATGTTAAAAATCATAGCTGGATTCAGAGATCATGCTCAGACAGAATGGAACCAGATTATCTTTCTCATCCCTTTCCTTTTTCTGTACTTTACTCCAGCTTCTCTCTTTTTTTAATCAGATTTTATTGGTACATTTTAAATATACATAATGATCACATTCATCATAGAGAATTTGTACCTGTACATGATATAACTTGTTTTTTCCCCCATTCCCTACCCTCCAACCCCTCCTCCTCATTTACAAAAGCTTTATTTCCATGTTTTCCTTCTTTTCTCATTATTTTTCTTTTTACTTTTCCCTTCTTTCCTTTCCTCTCCCCTTCCCCTTTGTCCCCTCCCCATTTGAAGATTTTCTTCCTATTTCACAGACCTGTTACACATTTTGGTCCTTATTTACACTTTCAGTTTCTCACATCAGAGAAACAATTTGGTACTCACACATGTGTGTCCAATTTATTTCACTTAAGAGTGTGGACTCGGTGCGTCCATTTTCCTAGAAATGTCTTGAGTGCATCCTTTATGGTAGAGTAGTAATACTCCATGTGTAAAAGAGCTACAGCTTCTTTGTCCATTCACCAGTTGATGGACACTTGGGTTGTTTCCAAGATTTGGCTATAGACTGTGCAGCTAAAAACATAGGTGTGTATGTATCGCTGTGGTATGATGCTTTCAATTGTTTTGGGAAAATACACAGGAGGAGATCTCCAGGTTTGCTTATATTTTCCTTCATTTTGTCCTAAGTTTTCCTAATTGAATATGCACTAATTGAAATCTAAAAGTAGCCAAAGCCTAAGCAATTTAATAATACTGCTATTTTTCTTTGTTTAATGTTTCCTTATGTTGTATAATACCTCAGATAAGAAATAATGAACCAGAAATCATAGATGTGATGTGTAAGTACTATAAGCTGTGAATTTTTCTTGTTTTGGTTTTCTCATGTCATAGATTTTTTTTTTTAAATGTAGTGGATACATGAGATAAAATAATATGGTTAAATAGTAACTAATAGAAGATAAAATGAAGTGGTTTAAATACTAAGCCAGTTTTTATCATTTATGAGAGTTATATTAACATAAGGGCTTTTTTTTTCCCCCCAGGCTTCTCTTACTTATGCAGAAGCACAGATGAGAATTGATTCAGCAACCATGAATGATGATATTACCACTAGTCTCCGTGGACTAAATAAACTCGCTAAAATTCTGAAAAAAGGAAGAATTGAGAAAGGGTATATTTCAAAAATATCTATTAAGATGTGTTTTATTTATTACGATATTACAATAACTTGGATTATTTGGAGTGCTTAAGTATTGACAGTGCTGAATTATTTAAAATAGGCTGAATCGAGACTTAAGTGGAGTCATTTCGTTTCTTCTAGTTAACTTTTAAGTATTTGCAGCTTGATTCTGGACTAATGTTCAGAAGTTGCCTTAGTTACTTTCTACTGACCTAACACCCACAAATTAGAAGAGGAAAGGGTTATTTTGGCTCACGGTTTGTGGAGGGTTCAGTCCATAGTTGACTGGCTTCAAGACAGGGTGGCATGGCAGAGGAGAAATAGTTCACAGCATGGCAGGCAGGAGGCGGTAAAGCAGCAAGCAGCAGCAGCAAGTCTGCCTTCTGTCTGGCCCTTTATATTCCATCCAGGCTACAAGCCTGTTGATTGGTGACACCCATACCTAGGGTGGGGCTTCCATTATCCACCTCCTTAGTATCAGCATCACACCTTTAATCCACATTCACACACCCTAATCCCACCACCTTCAAAACTGCCCGCCCATGACTGCATTAGCTTTGGGGGAATGTCTAGATACAAGCCATAACAGAAGTTGTTGTGCTAAAAAATGTTATGAGTTTAAAGTTCTTTGCGAAATTTTAGAAGGCAAAAACTCCTCAAGACTTGTATGGATTGTTTCCAATTTTAACTAGAAATGGTTTTCAGATTAAACATTTGTTTTCAGGTGTTTTAAGTAAATGCACGTAAAGTCTTCATTGTAGTTTAGGGTTGGAAAGATTATACACGATCTAGGATTGTGTCACAAGCAGTTACTAAAAAGTATTTGTTGTTGATTGCAAATTCTATGTCAGCACTATTTCATAAAATGTGACTGTTTATTTTATTTTATTTTTGAGACAGAGTCTCGCTATGTAGTTTAGGCTAGTTTTCAACTCACTATGTAGCCCAGTCTAGCCTAGCACCCACCATAATCCTCCTGCCTCAGCCTCTCAAGTCCTGGGATTACAGGTGTGCACCACTGCGCCTGGCTTCCTATTTACATTTAAGTTAATTAAAATTAATTAATTTCCCTTTGTCTCACCAGCCACATTTGCACTGCTCAGAGCCACATATGATTATCATATTTGACAGTGCAACTATAGGATATTTCCATCAGTGACGAAAGTTCCACTGGATAGTGATGTTCTAAGGGATAACACTTAGTCATTGGTATTTCTTCTCACATCTCAGTTTTCTGTGAGTTTTTCCATACAGTTTTCACTATGCAGTGTGAGATGGTTTAAGGGTTACATATATTTATTAAAACCCAACAAATGCTATCAGACTACCAAAGCTACTGCTCAAGCTTAAATAAGCTGGATATAATTGGAATTTTTTTAGGACCTAAAATGACGATCTTTCAGCAAGTATTTTTTATTGTTGTCTTCTTGTGTATTAGGCATCGGAAACAAATTTGTGTTAGATTTTTAGAAAGTGTTTTTCAAAAGCGAAGTAGGGCTAGGGGTGCAGCTTAGTAGTGTGCATAAATATAGGTATGAGGGCCTGTAATCTATTGCCAGCATCATAAATGAATAATAAATGCAATGAAAAAACAAGCTGAAGCCATTATTTCTGATATTTTTATAATGAGGTACAAATTTGTATTGGTAACTAACTTTTCAAAGGTAGGAATTTTTTATTCTACAAACTTTTTCTAAGACTGTCATCTGTTAGTAAAGGATAGTATTGAGTTTCTCAGTTTTAGAGCAAATAGAGAAAACAGTGATCTCTTTTACCTTTAATTATTAATACTTTAGGATAGAAATAAAATTTTTACATGTTCTGTGAAGAAAGAAAAGATCAGAATGTAATTAGTAGAATATGTAGAATATTGTGCTGTAAGATAGGAGTATTTGTCAAGACTCCTCTTCTGGTGTTCCTTCTGTATACTTTCTAATAAAGATGAGGAGTAGAGGATGAGGAGGACTTAGAATCTCACTTAACTTGTTTTATCCCATATTTTTTTTTCCTCCATCATTATCCAAGATTGCCTCACCTCGTGAAAATTTTTACTTTCAGGTTGATTAGAGCTGACTTAATGAAACTAGCTTTAGGTATAAACATTAGACTTATGTGTGTAGCATTTTGAGAGTTTACTTTTCAAAGGACAACTTGGCTACTCATGAAATGAACCATTTGTGTAAATCCTTTCGCATAGTACATTATCTTATCCATGGCACCCATATATGAATAGCCATCAGTTCTTGTAACAGATTGGGAATCCTAGTTTATTATGCATCTCTTCTGTTGCTCGAATTTATGTAGAGTGTACTTAATAACTGTGCATCTTCTGATGTTATAACCCCCTGTGGCAATATCCCTTTGCCTCTCTCTCTTTTCCTCAACTCAGTGCTGTATGTTTTCCATAGTAAATAAAATCCTGCCAGTCATCTTTATGATTGCAAAGTTATGTAGCTCAGCAAAAACTTAAGAGTTGGGTACAGAATATATTGAAGCTCTCAGAAGCGTAGGGAGATTTTCTTATGTTGCTATTGTTAACTTGTTAAATTAATTTTAAATCTATGAAATACTAAGCTGCTCCTGAAAATGGAACATAAAAACCTTCAAATGAACAACTCTTACACACTTGATATATAATCATTTTCTGTTTTGTTTCATTTTTTTTGGTACTGTGAATTGAACTCAGGACCTTGTGCTTGCCAGGCAGGTGCTGTGCCTCTGAGCTACATCCCCGGCAACATTTTCTATTTTAAAGGTATTATTTCCCTAATTTTGTTTGCATTACTGCCTCACTTGACTAATTCACCTTTTAATTTTTGCTTAGGGCTTTGACACTTTCTTCTCCAGAAGTTCGGTTCCACATGGACAGTGAAACTCATGACCCTATAGATCTACAGACCAAAGAACTTAGGTGTGTGATTTTTCTTATGGACAGTAGATAATATTTTAAGTGTAATGTCTCATATTTACATTAATAACAAGATATTTATATTCAAAATGTCTATTTTTATTTTAGTTAGGATTTTTATGGATTCCTTCTTGGCATACGAAATATTTGGAAAAGTAAATATGCTCTTACTTTAGTTTTTCTTATATAAAACTGGGTAGTTCATAGAAAAATTTCCAATTTGACTTGCTTTAGTTTGACTTGTTTCTGATTTGACTTGTTTTCAGTAGTAATAGTTACAGTAGATAAAAGTTGCCCTGATTAATTACTTAAGTATTTAGTAAAAAGTACACAGAGGTATGACAGGGTAGTGTGAAATCCATGGGCTTGGAAGCCAGTTTGGATTTCTGCTGCTACTATTTACACAACTTCCAATAAGTTACACATCCACTCTGTGTGCTTCAGTTTCTCTCTGTAAGCTATAATTCATAATGGTACCTACCTGTAGGATGTTGTGAAGACTATTTGGATATTAGCTGTTGATGTACTTGTGTTATTAAGATGTTGGATGCAAGGCTAATTTTGGCTCAGTCAGCGGTTAGACTTCGTTCCATGTCTGTTACATGAAATTATAAAATTAAACATGTATGTATGTATATATATATATTTATGTATGTATATGTGTATGTGTGCGTGTGTGTGTGTATATATATATATATATATGCATACCCTTTTCTAGTAGATGAGCAAGGGTTAAAGATCAGAATACACTCAGACTTTGTTTTTTTTTGTGGCGTCACGCTTGCCAGACAAGTGCTTATGCTACTGAGCTAAATTCCCGGCCCTTATCTTTTTGAGACAGGGTCTCACTATGCAGTTCAGACTGGCCTTGAGCTCACTTTGTAGCCCAGGCTGGTCTTGAACTCACAACAGTCCTCCTGCCTCAGCCTCCCAGGTGCTGGGATTACAGGCGTGTGCCACCAGGCCTGGCTGTTTTTTTGGGGTTTTTTTTGGTGCCAGGGATCGAACTCATGACCTTGAGCTTGCCAGGCAGGCACTTATGCTGCTATACTAAATCCCCAGCCCTACACTCAGATTTTTTTACTTAGGACCAGTATGTGCTTTAGAGTCAGAGCTAAAATTCTAAAAATTCGTTAGAATGAAACATCTGCACAAATATGTCTAATCGGTACTAACAAGGACCCCAATATTAAACCTTTTTTGAGGAAAAGATTGCCAGAGTAGAATGAAAGTTGAAAAATTACCCATTCGTTTTTACCAAAAACAAATAAATGACATTTCTAAGGGAATGACCCCATGTAATTGGAGGTCTTCCTAATTAAAAAATTAATATGATTTAGAAATCTTCTTAAGAAATTAGTTGTTATTAAAAATGGAAACATGAATGAAAGATTAATACTGCATGTTCAGTGACTTGGGAGAAAATAGTATATTACTCTGAAGGCAGATAATTTATTAAACTAGGTTGTGTTTATAGAATAATTATAAAGGTATACAGAAAAAGCAATATAAGATTGATTAAAGTTTTGAAGTTATATTGTGTGGATTCGGATTCTGATAAAGATAGTAAAGCTTTCATTTTTTGAGTGCAGTTTGTAAAGTCTTATCCAGCACAAAAGATTTATTCACAGTGAATGCACAAAAAGATTGTTAGCATAGTGAGAACTGAACGAGACATAATTACTAAAAACACATGTGCATACATATGAATGTTTGTATAGGAAATGCTTTATCTTGTAGGTAGAAAAGGGAACTCTTGGAAAAAAGTAAGATAAGAAAGGATCAGATTCTCTTTCCTGGCTTAATGCCTTTTGTATTACAGAGAAACAAATTCCATGGTGGAAGAATTTATGTTACTTGCTAATATCTCTGTTGCAAAAAAAATTCATGAAGAATTTTCTGAACATGCTCTGCTAAGAAAACATCCTGCTCCACCCCCATCAAATTATGAAGTCCTTGTTAAGGCAGCTAAGTCCAAGGTAAGGTTACCTAGCTTGGAAAATTATCTTTGTGTTGTGGTGTAACCATTGCACTACAGAATTTATATTTACCTCTCCATAACAGTTTTGTTGTTTCTTGAAGTAAAATATGCACATAATTATTTTGCTGAAAAAGAAGTCACCTATTTTGATTATGGTTCTGTCTTCTGATGTTGATATTAAATCATTTGCTTAATAAAATCCTTTAATGTCTTTAAGGAGTACCCAACCCTAAAGGCAAATGTTTTAATCTTGACTGTTATTTACAGTACTGTCTACACATAAGGTTCTTCTGTATCTCTGTCCTTTTTCTATGGTTTTTTTAAACCACCTAACTTTAGAGATTAACAATTCGTTTTGTTTTTCTTCAACTCAATTTAGCCCTGTTTATATCATGTCTCTTTAAAAAAAGGCATGTGTGTGTGGAAAAGAGGAAGAATATAGAAGACATTTTTTTTCTGCCCTTGCCTCTGGTTAGTAGGCTTTTCCTTAGGTTTATATGCCCTTGAGATGGTGTTAATTTATTTTGGTTTTCCTTGTATTATGATCAGACCTCATGTTTCCCATCTTACAGATCTTTGAAGGGGTAGCAGTGGGACTCAGGATGCTATTCTAACAAGTTGGTGTTATTTTCAGTTTTAGTTCAGATGTTCATGGTGTATCTGTCCTTACTATATTCATCACAACTAAACCTGCTTTCTGCTATAAGGATTTCTTTCTGAGTTAGGGGATTTTTTTCATTGTCTTACTTCCTGAAACCTAGCTTGAGGAAGAAAGATTTAAATATGTTTAAGTGATCTCCCTAAAGTAGAATAAAGTGGGTGCTTTGAATGTTAAAAAAATCTAGAGAGAAGAATTGAGAAATGCTGAAAAGTGTCCAGATCTTTGGTTTTCCTCACTGTGACAGATGTTAGCACCAACTAGACTTCGAGAAATAGCACCCTGCTCCTACCAGGGTTCGGTCCTTTGGAATTCATTAGTCTTGATATTTCAGTACCTTAAAATGTACTCAGGAAATTTTAGACTTTGGTATTGTACAAAACAATCATTATATAATATAAAGTTATTTTTAGTCCTACTAGCTAAAAGATAAAAGGTATGAGTCCAAATTACCTGGTGAAAACCACTATACTATGTTTGCTCAGACTATGGTCTTTAGATTTGTTTTTGTTGTTGTTTTGTTTTGTTTTGTTTTTCTTTTGTGGTATTGGGAATCGAACCCAGGGCTTTCACACGGAGACATATTTCAAACCCTTTGCTGTTTGTGTTTTTTGCTTTTGAAATAGAGTCTTGCTAAATTACTAATTTCTCAAACTTTTGTCTTCCTACTTCAGCCTCCCAGAGTGCTGGGATTACATGTGTGTGCCACCACACTTCGCTATTTAGTTTTATTTTTGAAGACATGATATTATTGATATAGATACGTTTCATATACTTTTCTTGTCTCATTTATACACAGAATTTGGAAATTAAGACTGATACAGCCAAATCATTGGCTGACTCTTTGGACCGAGCTGAGTCTCCTGCTTTTCCATATCTGAACACTCTCTTAAGAATACTAGCCACTCGCTGTATGATGCAAGCTGTGTACTTCTGTTCTGGAATGGACAGTGATTTCCATCACTATGGCTTAGCATCCCCAATATACACACATTTTACTTCTCCTATCAGAAGGTATTTTTTCTTTATGAAATTAAAGTTAATTTTGAATTTAAAAGGTACCTTATATGCTAATTTGCCACGTTTATTCTCCTTTATACATCTAGGTATGCAGACATCATTGTTCACCGGCTGTTGGCTGTGGCTATCGGGGCCGACTGTACTTACCCAGAGTTGACAGACAAACACAAGCTTGCAGACATTTGCAAAAATCTCAATTTCCGGCACAAAATGGCTCAATATGCTCAGCGTGCATCAGTGGCTTTTCATACGCAGGTATTTGGCTTCTGTTAGTAATTCTCTGGGAGGTGAAGTTTTCTTGTTTGTATTTTTCTTTAATTTCAAAATTATTTTCATGAATTTCAAAACATTTTAAGACATTTAAATAAGACTGTGTGTTATTTTACAGTTATTTTTCAAAAGCAAAGGAATAGTAAGCGAAGAAGCCTATATCCTGTTTGTCAGAAAGAACGCGATTGTGGTGTTAATTCCAAAGTATGGTTTAGAAGGGACAGTATTTTTTGAAGAAAAAGACAAACCAAAACCACAGCTTGTTTATGATGATGAGGTACAGTATATCTGATGTTTCATTTTCTTGGGATGGGAGAACTATCTTTGATAGTTCACAAATAGTAATTATACAGTGTAAAGCTATTTTCTGTATCCTAAAGAATTAAATCTCCAAATATGTGCTAGATATTCCACATTAACTGTGCCAGCTAAGCTGTGGTTTTATTCACAGAATTTCACACTTCATGATATCTTTCCATATACAAATTTCCTTCTTTCTTTTATGGTATGTAAAATTTTACTCTAGGTGGACAGATAAAGGGATAATGATTGCTTATAGCTCAGGGAAGGAGTAGTTTTCTTTTTTTTTTTTTTTTTTTTGAGACAGGATTTCACTATGTGGTTCAGGCTGGCCTCAAACTCACTTTGTAGCCCAGGCTGGCCTTGAACTCTCAGTGATCCTCCTGCTTCAGCCTCCCAAGTGCTGGATTACAGGTGTGGGCCACCATGCTTGGCTTCTTTTTGTATCTTCAAGTGTCTCTAGTTCCAAAAACACACTACACCTAAAGTTCTGAAAGATTACTTAATAATCTATACCCAAATATTTTGTGTTCCTCTATCAGATGAAAAATTTGCTGATTAGTGGGGTGAGAATCCTGAGATTAGTGAATGTATGTTAGGTCTACTTTAAGGAAAGGAGGAAGTATGCAAATAAATAGGTCATGTTTATATGAAACTCCTAAGTTTGTGCTTTTTGTTACACTGAATACATTCTTAATAAAAGTAACTTTTAAGTTTAAACTTTTACTATGAAAGGTAAACTATAATAGAGCATTTGAGTATAAGAAGCAATTAAGAATAAAATGTGATTTTTTTTTTTAAGGCACCTTCACTTAAAATAGAAGGTACAGTGTTCCATGTGTTTGATAAAGTTAAAGTGAAAATCATGTTAGACTCATCTAATCTTCAGCATCAGAAAATCCGAATGGCCCTGGTAGAACCTCAGGTGAGACCAAACTCCCTAATTTCTGTATTACACTAGAACAAACTGTGTATTTTGTGAGAGAGGGATTGTTGTAGTTGTTATTTGCAAGAACAAGACAATACAGGACACATAATTTATAGTATTATTTATAATGGTCACCCAGTGAGTCAAATACAAAGAAAGTGCAGGAAATCTGTCCACATACTAAAGAACTAGAGAATCCAGCTGAGGGCCCGGATCCCATGGCAATAACCTACATGAGTCCAACTGAAGACCCAGAGCCCATGACAGTCCTTCCCGCAAGTCCAACTGGAGGCCTAGAGCGCATGACACTGACTCATGCAAGTCTGTTTCATGAATCTGCACTGGGAAGGCCCCAAGGTCAGCTGTAGAAACTAGAAAGTCTGTGCCAGCGGGATGAAGGATCTGCGCCAGTAGGTCGAGGGTTCTGCACTGAAGCCAGGAAGCAAAATTCAAAGTAAGGACCAGGGCTCCCCTGAAAAGTACCACAGCCACCCTCAGTGATGAGGTCCCGAGCTCCTCTGATGAGAACAACCAAGTTCGTATCAGGAAGCCAGCGTGACAAGCTTGTCTTGGAGATCGAACAGCGTAACATCTTCCCCTCCGAAGCCAGTAAATGATGCTCAGAGCAAGGAACAGAGCTCCCCCAGAGTGAACCACAGCCGTTCTCAGCGACAAGGTCCTGAGCTCTTTTGACAATGAGAACAGTCAAGTTCATATCAGGAGAAAAGCTTACAGGCTCCTCCAGAAGAACCCATGGCAAAGGAGAACCAACAACACCAAACAACACTAATTCTTCCCCTTCAGTTCTCCTTTTTATATTGGCAACAATCCTCAGGTGGCCAGCCATACTCAGCACCGCGCTGATTCTGTTCAGCTGGTGTTTAAGTTGACCATCAGCTTTCTATCTACCACAGGGATATAATTGTTATTTCTCTGCAATGTTAGAATTCGGTGAGTAGTGCGGAATCCAAATATTTGCAAAGTATCTGAGATTCTTCTGAGGGCTTTGGTGTCAAAATGCCTGTATCAAAGACCTTTCTAGTCTTCTGCCACATCTTTCTCTAGTTTCATAATCTGTACTCATGAAGATCAAGTGTATGAGTTTCACCTAATATACTGGTTCTTAACTTGTGTCCAACTCCAGCACACGTGAGGCCTCTGATATTCCCTTACCAGTCAGTCAGTAGCTACATTGGGCAAATTGGCTATAAAAAAGAATTTATAGTTAAGAACACTGTCAGAGCCAGGCGTAGTGGCGCACTCCTGTAATCCCAGCACTCGGGAGGCTGAGGCAGGAGGATCGTTGCAAGTTCAAGACCAGCCTGGGCTACAAAGTAAGCCTAACGTCAGCCTGAACTGCATAGCAAGACCCTGTTTCAAAAAGGCAAAAAAAAAAAAAAACCAAACAAAAAACACTGTCAGATAACAAGCTTCACTCCTGAGATTGTCTACGTTTACATTTCTGAACCATTACAAACTTTGTGTAAAATATGTATACTTTGTGTACATAACCTTTGTAGCTCCTTCCCCACCCCTGCTTTACCCCTACATCTTTTTAAAATGGAAGGGGCAGTTAGAACGGTAAGATGAGGGTAAGATTTATTTCTTATTTATACTTTTAATCAATTACCTTACTTTTCCTTGTTTGCATTACTTTAGATCCCAGGAATAAGCATTCCTAATGAGATTTCAAACATGGACATCAATGAACCAGAGGAGAAGAAGAGGAAGCTTGAAAAGTAGCTACTTTTAATAACAAACTTCAAAGACTGATTTCCTTTATAAAAACAAAGAACTTGAGAGAATACTTCTGAGCCTCTGTGATAGTTTGTTACTTTTAAATACATTTTTAATAATTTCAGAAATTTGCATTTTTATTAAACTGTTGACTGTCTGTCTTATCATACTACTTCGTTTCTGAATTGAGCAGAACCATTAATGCAGAAAAATTCAATTGAATATCCATCACTTAAGTGACAGGATGGCAACTTCAGGGATCTGTAAAGATCATTTAAGTGGAACACTCATCTATTCATTGAAGAGCAGATTAATTTTGTGTAAGTTCTTTGATTATTTATATTGGTTTAAAAAAACCAAACTATTTCCCTGTAGAGGGAAATAGGACATTTTTGGAGGCAAAGAACAATCCTTCCTAAATCTTGAGAGCTGTCAGTGTTGGTATGGAACCTTTGCCATTTTAATTTACTGAACTTACAGTATGTATCACCCACTCTGATCAGAAATCTTCTATGGTCCTTGAAAGGCTTGAATGTTTGGGAATTGGTAGGAAGGCAAATAGGATATTTTGACCTAACTGGGAAAATAGTTTTTTGTTACTAGGTAGTAAGTGTGATGATCATCCTTAACCTTCAGTTCCATTGTCTTCCCCAAAAGAAGGCATTGAAACTCAGAAAAGAGAGATAGTACTTGAAATGTCTCCTTGTTACTCACAGAAAAGACAATGGCTTTTAAATTGCAATCATATCAGATTGCATAGGAGAGGGAGAATTGTATTAAGGGCATATTAAAAGGAACCAATTAAAATAAACATTTGGTGCCAGATTGACTACTTCCCTAGCTAACCAGATTACATTAAACTGGTATATTCAAGAATACTTTTGAGAAAGGGTTACCTTAAAACCCTGCTGTTCAATTTCTAAAGTACTCATGGTACACAAGTTTCATCACCAGTCAGATCAACTACTTCTGCCTTCAAAGAATTTGCAGTACCATGAAAAGACAGGCAAAGAAGTCAGCAGGCATATTGAGTGAGTGTAACTACAGTATCAAGGCAGACTTTTTTCACTGCAGGAAGGTAACATCCAGTAGACTTTGGTCCATGAAAAATGAATAGGTCAGTAACTGACACAGACCAGGAGTGTAAAGGACACAAACATTTTAAGCGTCATTCAACTCTGCTGCTATTAGCTTTAGACAGGATTGGAACAAATGAGCATGGTTGGATTACATTAAACCCTCATTAATGGTCAAGTTTCTTGTAGTGTTTATGTGTCCGAGTATTACTCACTTGAGTTTCCTCCACCACCCATGTAAAAATTGTTTGGCTAGGCCTAGTTTACTTGCAGTAGACAAAGTAAGGCTATTACTAATTTTATATCTGTTATTTTCCACATTTGGTGGTGGGGGTGGGGGCCGGGAATGGTAATCAGACCTCAATTCAGTAATGATGATGAGAAAAGAACCTTGTTTTTTCCCCTAAGGCCTCTGCTTTTGGTAATGTAAAGTGTTTCTTTTCTAGTGCCAGTTCTTACGCTAAGCGCTTATAAATGGATATGCAGTGGGCCTTCTATCTGGATTTGAATCTACACATTGAAAATATTCAGCAAAGAAAATTGTGTCCATACTAAACACGCATAGGCTTTTTTTTCTCAGATGATCCAGCCTGTTTACACAGCATTTACACAATACTTGGTATTACAAGGAATGGCGAGATTATTTGAAGTGGATGGTGGATGTGTGTAGGTTATTTGCAAAGACTGCCCTTTTATGGGGGACCTGGGCAGCTGTGGATTTTTCCCATCCAGAGGCTCCTGCCACCAGTTCCCCATGGATACTGAAGCATGACTATATTTCACTCAAAACTCAAAAAGCCCTCTTAGGCAGGGCTATTACCCCTTTTAACAGATGAAAACATTGAGGTTTATGGTCTAGATCAAGTAGTGACAGGAGGGATTTGATTCGAGATTATAATCATGACAATGTATCTTTTATTTTTTTTATTTTTTTGCGGCACCGGGGATTGGACTCACGACCTTGTGCTTGCCAGGCAGGCACTTAGACCACTGAGCTAGATCCCCAGCCCTGGTGTTTTTGAGACAGGGTCTCACTATGCCGTTCAGGCTGGCCTTGAGCTCACTTTGTAGCCCAGGCAGGTCTCGAACTCACAATGATCCGCCTGTCTCAGCCTCCCGAGTGCTGGGATTACAGGCGTGAGCCACCACGCCCGGCTGTGTCTTTATTTTCTAGGGCTACTTATGATACTCTCTGAAAAATTTTTTAAAAAGTAGTAAATACAAATACACATTCTCCACAGATATTTCTAAATATATCCATCGACTGCCAATATGGGATTTTAAAAAATAGCTATTTTTAATTTAACATGAATCTCCAGCTCTTGATAGTTGTGAGCCCAGCAGGAATTCCACTGTCCTCTAGTTCCACTGTTGGTCTGATACTCCATTCTTTTCCTTTCCCTAGGCAAGTCTGAACTGCAAAGGCTGTCCTGATATAGGAATGGTAGTATAATTTACTGTGGCTCCCACATTTCCTCACAGATAGCAATACACATAATAATGCTATTTACACTGCTTTTCTAGTGTTTATATTTTTAGAAGAATTAATTTAAGCAGTTAATATGGGAAATAAGAATTTCCTTACAAATGAATAGTTCAGGAATTAAAACTATGGGAAAACCTGTTCATTGCCTACCTCTTCAATCTGTCTTATATCTGTAGGAGTTCTGTTTCATAAGTTGAAGTGCATATATGTATGTTCACAGATTTTACATAAAAACACACAGTGCCTTCAGTTTTAACATTTTCTCAAGTACTCACAAGTGCAAAATTCTGCCCAAAGCAGTTCACTGATTCTGTCAGGACAGGAAAAGTCATCAGGATAGAAGTCATCACATTTTTTAATTATTAAACACATCACTCAAGATACATACAAAAATATTTATTGATAAAAGTAGAACTACATTTCAGCAACTTCACATAGGAGCCTTTCAGTTGTTTCTACATTACTATGCCCTTGATTTTTCACATTAAGGAGGGAAAGAAAAAAAGCTCAGAATGTTACTTGAAGCAGTTTTTTCCCCAGTCACCATCACATTATTGGTCCTTTGCAAAAACATGTGAGGCACTTAAGCAGTAGTCCTTGCATCTGACAAAGGTGTTCATTCTGTGGGCTGCTGCAATGAGGTGGACTTGGTATTTTCATCTAGTACCTCTGTGTTCTGTGGTCTTACTGGAGGAAAGAAAATGGTTTGGTTTCAGTTTAAATAGGATATAACAATGGGAAAGGGGTTAAAAGAATTAAGATGTGTTACCAACTCCTCACAATGAATGCAGTCATGATGTACTGCAGCTGTACTAAAATGAAAAAAGGCAAAATGGAGAAAAAAGGTGGCCTTTTAACTTAATTTGGAGTTATGTTTTGTTGCACATTTGCTGATGTTTACAGTGCCTAATAATAAACTACCATATAAAATTAAAGGTCCTGTCTAGTGCCTAAAGTTACAAAGCCATCATATTTAGAAGACTAAGTAATTTCCAAATCAAAATGTATACCTTTGTCATATCTAAAATGCCTACACGCAACCAAAATCTTTAAAGGCTGCTGGGTTTTAGGAAAACAACTCAACTTCAGATGTTTTTAATCCCAATCTTTCAGTTGTACTATTTCCCTCTCTAATAATCAAATTCTTCTATTTATTTCCTTTTAATTTTAAGGGTTTTATTTCACTTGCTATTCCAAATGTAGAGTTAGAAAAGTGTTTGGATTTAAAAGCCTCCACCTGCCACTGTTACGTGAACAGGACAGGGTAGGGCATATACATGCTAATTAAAACTTTAAACAGAATTGGGGGGAGAAAAAGGCTGGGAAAAGTCACAGTAAATACTGTTGGCCTATAACCATAGTAAGCTTTGTGTTTTCTCCATACCTTTGTATTACAAACTTGAAATTTGGTCTCCACTTCAAAGGTTTGTGCATCACTTTCTTTGCAGTAACTTTCTACTACAGCAGTATCCATAATATTGCTTCCTCCAGTCTGTGTATTGTAGCCACTATCCATCTGACAGGAGGGAAGAGAGAGAGAAAAAGAAAAACCACAAAGGATAAAACTGCAAACTATTTCACTTATGTAATTAACATAAAGTTTATTGGGAAGAAATGAAAGGCTATTTGAGTCATTGTATGCTACCTTTCACTACATCTGAACAATGTAATGTTCACTATAATGAATGAAATTAAGATATACACACAAAAAGAAGTTCTAACAGAACTTACTGTTTGTTGATTACTTTACAATTCCTTCCAATGAAATACATCTTCTAATGTCCTTTTACAATAGTGAACAACCATGCAGAGCATCCTTTTGTTATTTTGTGATCATACCCGTAAATAAAGGGAGGAATACCATCAACCTCACTTTTCAACTCATTTTCTAAATAGTTTGGTTTTACCTCTAAATAAAATTACATAAAAGGCGTGCCACCTTTACTTAAACACATGCACATACACATTAAAAAGGTGAGTTACATTTACTCATACCTGATTGTTTAGAAATTAAAGACACAGAAATTAGAACCAAAAGATTTTAAAACCTATAGCCAAAAATTGTCTTTAAGATGGAGAATCAAAATGCGTAATAGAGAAAACAGTGAAAATGACTGAATTATTAAAGAAAAGATCTAAGAGGTGAGAGGTGTAAGGTTACAGACCATAAATAAGGGCATTCTGAGAGCTCACTTTAGTGGTTGAAAAGAAATCCACAGTAAATATTACTAAAATTTCAGAACACTGTATAAAAAGAAAAGGTCCAGGGCCAGACATTTAGCTCAGCGGCACAAGTGCCTGCCTGGCAAGCGTGAGGTCGTGAGTTCGATCCCCGGTTCCAAAAAAAAAAAGGTCCTAACCCATCAAGAGGGCGGAATAAAACAGAGACAATTTACAGACGGTTAAGCGTTGGAAGTTTCACTTTTCTCATCAGATACACTGAAACAGCCAATGAAACCATGCTTTCAAACTCTAAAGGACAATTATTTCTAAACCTGAATGTGAGAGAAAAATGAATACCTCATCACACATGCAATGTCTTTAAAAATGTACTCTTTCCTAGAAAGCTATCAGAAAATGTATTGCAGTGAAATGAAAATAAACCAAGAAAGAGAAGAATGGGATACAGAAAACAGCAGGAGGCCACAGAGTCCAGAAGAGGTGACAGGAATGTTGGGGATGATGACTGCAGCACAGTCTAGGAAGCCAGACAATCAAGTGAAGTCAATCAAAAGGCTCTGGGGAAACGCAGCAGTGTCCCAGTGCTTGAAAGATACCTGTGTGGTAGAAAATAACAATGTCTGGGAACATTTTTAAACCATAAAAATGTCTGCAAAAGGTAAACATTATGATGTGACTGGAAGGTTAAAACTGAGAATACTTCATTGAAATCACAGACATAACCACATTTTAGCTCAATATAAGGAAGGGGTCTTTATTAGTAAGAGAAATCTGAAAATGAAATGGCATATTTCTGCAGATACTCCAGCAAAAATCAGCTAACAATTTAGTAGTGGCTATGGAATATGGTAAGTTTGCAGTGGTATTTGAATTTGATGATTCTCAAAGTGTATTTCAACAAAAGTATTTTATAATTCCTCTATAAATGCTCTGCCAACAAAGAGAGTGGGGAAAAAAAATAACGATACCTTTAAGGCTGTTTGACTATATGTGCTTTTTCTACTATGAAACCAACTCTAGGAGGTAAAATATGTAAAAGCAATTCTAATGTAATATTTTTTTGAGCAAGGAACCCAGAAGTCAGAATGGGAAATGTAAGCGTAAATGTATGGGCAAAATATTATAATTTTTTTTTTCAGACAAGGTCTTACTATGTAGCTCAATCTGGCCTTGAACCTCACAAGCTGGGCTCAAACTCACAGTGATCCTCCTGCCTCAGTCTCCCAAGTGCGAGGAATACAAGCATGTGCCACCATGCCCGGTTAATTTCGAATTATTTAGAATCCTTCCAGGAGTTCCCAACTTCAGCATACAGAAAGAGTCAACACTAAAGCACTACAGGGTTGTTGTGAGAGTTAAGTGAATTACATAAATATTCATACCTATATTTTTATTTCTGAATACGCTAATTTAGAAGAGCACCAGCAGGCAAAACACTATTATATTATGAGTCAGTATAGACTTGAATTAAATAAATGACACAGATGCTAAAGTCAGACTGCCAGGATCAAATCTTGGTTCCATCACTTACTGATTATATAAGCTATAGGGAATTTACTCAACCTCATCTGCAAAATGGAGATAAAAGTATACCTGTGTAACATATATGAAGAACCCAGATCAGAGCTAGGAATAGGAAGTGCTATCTAAGGCTTAGACGTTGCTATGGCAGAACCATTCTAAAGTCCTTCCAATATTCTCTGCTCACAGAATAGTTCACTGAGTGGAATAATATCTTTTGACAAGTGCTGGTGATCAAATATGCATGTTAAATAAATCAAGATTTTTCTGTTGCCAGACTTTTGGGAAATCAGAAATGTACAATCAGATGAAAAATATTGGCTAAAGTCACTTTATTAAAAAGTACAAAAAAAGCACATAAAAGCTTTGCTTTCCCTCCCTGCAAGTTATATAAAGGTAAAGCAAAAACTGTTTATTTTTAGAGTATTACATCAGAAACTACATTCCTATGGCACAAGATTCAAAGAAAGAAATTCGAGAGGCTGCCTAACTCTAGCAGTCTGTAAAAATGAAGCCGCTTCACTTTCTCGTTCACATCTTTTCCTGCTCCAAATAAATGTTAATAAGTATACTAAATATGCATAATTAGCTCTAATTAAAAGAAACTAACCTTCCTGGTATTACTTGATATTTTGTTTTTGTTTTTTGAGACAGGATCTTGCTATGTAGTTCAGGCTGGCCTCAAACTCACAGTGACGCTCCTTCTTCATCTCCCCAGTGCTGGGATTGCAGGCGTGTGCCACCATGCCCAGCTTTGATATTTTTTTAAAAATGTAAAAATACTACAGTCCTCACATTTAGCCCATTATCTACCTCACACGATAATCTTAGGAAAAAGGGCAATGCAGAGAAAGTAGGTAAAGGTCAACAGAATCTTGAGACACACCTTACCTGCATGTGACTGCTTTCACAAGGAAGAACACTGCTTTCCGCAAGAGGGGACATGCACATTTGCGAGTTTTCAATGCTAAAGCCAATTCCACTCACGAAATCAGGCACAGGCAAACTCCCATCATCGGCTGGCTCCTTACTCCAAGTGTTCTCATCTGCTATCTCTACAGGGTCAACCATGTCCACAGTGTCATTCTTCTCGCTCTCAACATCCTGCAGAGCTAGTTCTTTCCCACAAGTGCTGGGCCGATGTTGTGTAACAGACGTGGCAGTCACCACTAAACGCGGGCCAGGGGTGGAAGCATCACTCATCAACTGCCGCAGGGGTCCTCCCACAGCATCCCTGACTGGGGATGAGACATCTGGGGAAGGAACTTTCTCTTTCTCTTCCTCATCTTCACTGTGAGTCTCAAGAGCAAAAGGAATTGTGATTAGCGAGGTCCGATATGGAGTACCACCTCTGCACATCTCGAATCTCATAGGAGACCAATTTTTAATTGGTGAGCAGCCATCTATGTAAGGACTTCTGATACACGGGTTAGTAATTCCGTTAGAATTTATTCCAGATGAGGCATCCGGAGAATGCATAGTAAACTTTCTCTGTTCTAAAAGATTGGAGAGAAAAATCACATTATAAAAACATGAAAAACAGAAACTGTGGCTAAAATGGTAATCATATTCCATGCCTTGGAATTAATGATCCTCCAAAACACAACTGGCCAATGATTTCATTTCTGGGAATTTAAACTACAGCTATAAATATGTGTAACATAATATACATGTACAATAATCATTAGTTTTGTGACAAAGCAAAATGAGAAATAATTTAAATGTTTATTAAGGGTTCAAAACACACAACACATGGCCTGAAGGCAGTCTCTGCCTCGCACACGTGCAACTTGGTCCAATAACAAGCGCCACAAACCACCACCCTTTTGAGTGGTTTAAATGTCCTGAAGGACCCATGAAAATATGCACAAGAAAATGCGTTGTGAAAAAAAGGTAGGATGTGGGAGGCTGAGGCAGCAGGATCACTGTGAGTTTGAGACCAGCCTGGGCTACAAAGTGAGCCCAAGGTCAGCCTGAACTGCACAGTGAGAGCCTGTCTCAAAAAGACAAAAAAAAAAAAAAAAAAAAAAAAAAAAAAAAGGCAGGATGTAAGTAGGCACAAGAATGTGTATGCGCACATGTGTACCCACGTACACAGCCACACACAGACATAAGACCCAACCAAAAAGGTTTCAATTTTATTCAGTCTGAATAGGTTTTCTAAAATGTCAAACTTTTTAAAATTGTTATGATTGTTTTTTTCAGGGAAATACGTACATTTCTATATGTTATATTTACTTGAAAAAAAACTCAGTCAAATACATTGTTTTTTTTTTCTTTTGGAACAAACTATGAATATCTAATTATCAAAATCTAAACCCACAGATCAGAAGGCATACTGAAAACTAGCTTGTCTCTAAAATTGTTATCTTTCAATGATAGACGTTTCATGTAAATACTGCTAAAGTAATTATATTTAACATTACAGTAGAACTTTGTGGAGAATTCCATTCTTTGAAGGTAACCTGTTCCTAAAAAAAATCCCAAAGCTTCTAAATGTTAGATAAAAGTGATCATTTAGTATTGTGTAAAAATGAGGCTCTTCAGTAACAAATACTAAATTTACAAAATGTTTGAGCAGGCATTTTATTATGAGACATACCTGAGAGTGGTGTCTTTCCTA
>RJWT010005445.1:0-30945 GCA_004365215.1 Cuniculus paca | reverse complement strand
GGTGGACATATCTTAATTTATGCTGTATGAATTCTTTCATTATTAATTTGATGCTTATGCTTAATTTCTTTTTATGCAAGTTTGTATTATTCTTGTGGAACCTTTAAAGTTTGAACATAAATTAAGGTAAGTTGGCTATGAGTTCACAATTGTACCTCATTTAATTTTCTCAATATGTCCCATGACTTTTAGGATGATCTACATCTGCAAAAATAAGCCTTTCTAAATACGATATCAATGATCCCAAACAGAAAAAAAAAAAAGTTACAAGTACAGCTGATTTTTAATTTCCTAATTTTTAATTTTTTCAGTTCTATTAAAAGCAAATAAATAAAAATTATATATAATGATATATCAAGTAATGTTTTGTGCGAGTATATTGTGAAATCATTACCACAATCAAGCCAATTAACATATATATCACTTCCTAGTCTCCTTTTCTCCATATCCATCTCAATGCACTATTTGCTACATTTTACCTTTTTTATACTAGTTATTTTTAACAAGATTGAAATAATAGCTCTTTGGAGTGTTAATTTGCATTTCTCTGATGATTAGTGACACTGTCTTTCAAATATCTTCTAACCATTTTTACATGGTAAATGAAATGTTTACTCAAATTACTTGCTTGTTTTTAGTTGAGGTTTAGTTTAGTTGAGTTTTCTGGCTATTGAGTAGTGTGAGTTCTTTACAAATTCTGAAAAATTGTTCTCCTCTAAATCGTTTATATGAATGGTGAATATTTTCACTCATTCCATAATTTTTACCTCCTTGTTTTGATAATTTTCAGTGCAGAAACTTTTGACTTGATGCAGTCCCACTTTTCTATTTTTGCTTTTGTTGACTGTGTTGCAGGATATTTTTCCATTTACTTGTGTTTTTTGAATTTGCGTCATTACTTTTAATAGGTTTTAAAATATTAATTTATACCTTAGGTTAAGTTTACCCCTAATTAATTCATTTTTGGTGCTAAAGTAATGTCATTTTTTTTTTGAGGCACCGGGGATTAAACTCAAGACCTTGCACTTGCCAGGCAGGTGCTTAGGCCGCTGAGCTAGATCCTCGGCCCTAGTAACATCATTTTTAAAATTTCTTTTTAACTCAATTCTGTGTTTGTATACAGAAATACAACTGACAATTGTGTATTGGTTTTCTTATCCAAAAATTTTGCCAAAATCATTTATTAGTAACCCTAGCCCTAACAGATATTTAGTAGATTATTTTATATAATCTGGTAGATTATTTTTTATATAATATTATATATTACATATGCACACTTCACTTCTGAAAAAGAAAACTTGTATAAATATTTTAATTCTAAATTTACTGTGACATCAAGAGATTAATACAAGTTATCTTTGTTCTCTTCAATTATAAGAAATGCTGAAAGTGGTGGTCATTAGCTTCCAGACTTTTATTAGTGCAGTGAACAGCTGCTTAGGTAACCTTGGTCATTGAGTTTGCAGCAAATGCAACTTCAGTTTCTTCTCTAAAGGCCTACGTGGCAGGGCTTTTTTTGGTGATTTATGACATCCTTTAGGGTCCCCATAGGACAGTAACACCATCTGTTGTCAAAACATCATACTATTTTTCTTTTCCTGAAATGTGTATACATTATTTTGGCAGACTCTGTATACATATTAATGTTACCTGCAAGCACAATTGTATTTCTTCTTTTCAGTGTGATGTCACTGTTAATACTATACTAATAGAAGTGGTGAACATGGGGAAACTTACTTTTCTCTGAACTTAACGGAAAAGTTTTCACCTTTTGCCCACTAAATATGATTTTGCTGTGGCTTTGTCACATATGGTCCTTACTGTGCTGAGGTACACTGTTTCTAATCTTAATTTGCTGAGAGTTTTTAGTAAAGGTATATTGAGTTTGGTCAAATACTGTTTTCTTCATCTGGTGTGATTTTGTCCTTAATCTCACTAATTACATACACTACACTTGAACATTTGCAGTGTTGAGCAATCCTTGCATTTTAAGCATAAATCTCACCTGATCATGGTATATGATCATTTCAATGTACTGATGAATCAGCTTGGTACTATTGTCAATAAAAGTTTTGCATCTGTGATCATCAAAGACATTGGCCTATATTTTTTTTTCTTGCAATATCTCTCTCAGGGTTTGATTTCACAGTAATGTTGGCCTCCTCAAATAAATTTCCAAGAATTTACTCATTTTAATTCTTTAGGAATTAAAAAAGGATTGATATTAATTTTTTAACTGCATATGGAATTTACCCTTAAAGGCATGTGGCACTGAACTTTTTATTTGAGGGGATTTCTATATTTGTTTGTTCTGTTGTTTTTGTTTTAAATGCTTTGATATATTTACTTATGATTTGCTTGTTCATACTTTGTATTTCTTCATGATTCACTCTTGGTAGATTGTCTATTTCTAGGTATTTGCCCACATCTTCTAGGTTATTCAAGTTTGAACTGTATATTTGCTCATAATATTTTCTTATGATATTTTGTATTTGATCTCACTTATAATTTTGCTCTATTCATAAACTTTAGTTTTCTGTTTGTTTCTAAATGTCAGTTGTCTTTGTCTTTTCAAAAATCAAACTCTTTGTTTCATTGTTCTTTTCCAGTGCCTTTTCATCTCTGTCTCACTTACTTTTGCTTTGATCTTTTCATTCACCTTATGCTGCTAACGTGGAATTTTGCCCACAGTGTTCTAGTTCCTTGCATTACAGCATCAACTGTGTGTTCAAGATCTTCAATTTTTCTTACTGCAATTTCTTATTGCTATAATTTTCTCTCTTGGAACTGGTTTTCTGTATCCCATAAGGTTTGATATTTTCCATTTCCATTTTCATTTGTTTTAAAATAGTTCTTTTACTTTTCATTTGATCACTTTTTTTGATCTGTCGTTTGTTCAGGATTATTTAATTTTAATCAATTTGTGGATTTTCCTGTAAAATTGTTCATAGATTCTTTCCACTGTAATCAGGAACAATATGAATTCAATCTTAAATACGTTACAATTTCTTTTGGGATCTTACCTGATCTATCCTAGAGAATTACCTATGTGCCCTGGGAAGAATATGTTCTTCTCTGTTAGAGGGGATGTTCCATATATGTCTATAAGATATATTTTTTGACAGTTTTGTTCAAATTTGATATGTCTGTTTTTATTTTCTCTGTGATCTGTTTATGAAATATATATCATTTGCAATTATTATGTCCTCTAGACTGATTCCTTATCATTATGTAGTAAACTTCTTTGCTTCCAGTGACAATTTTTGACTTAAAGTCTTTAGTTTGCTATTAAACATAGCCATCTCTATGTGGTTTTGTTTACCTTTTGTGTGGAGTGTCTATTTCTGTCCCTTTACTTTCAGTGCATGAGTGTCTGTTATGGTTTAAATCTTAAAGTAGCTCCCAAATCCTCATTTGTTTGTAGTGTGTCTTAGTTGCTTCCATCTTGCTGGAACAGAATGCCCCGCACCCACAAGTTAAAGAAAGAAAGGTTTATTTTACTCACAATTTGTAGAGGTTTCAGTTCAAAGTCAGCTAGCTCCAAGGCAGGGTGGCATGGCGGAAAGGCCTGGTATGTGAGAAATGGTTCCATGGCCTGGAAGGCAGGAAACAGCCAGCCTCCCTTTCCCTTTTATCCCATCCAGGCTACAAACCTTTAGGTGGGTGCCACTCACACCCAGGGTGGGGTTCCCATTGCCTAAACCCTGAACAATGTTAAACAAGTCAGTAGACTAACTCAGCTTTCATGTCCTTAATCCACATTCACACACCCTAAATCCAGCCACCTCCACACTGCCCCATGTATGAGCACAGGAGGCTGTGGGGGGACATCTAGATACAAGCCATAGCAGAAGGTGATTAGATCATAGGGGCACTACGACTGACTTGATAAGAGATGACATTTAATTGGAAGAGGTCTAGCTCCAGGGTACTTGGATCCATATGAACAACTTTGGACTCTGGGTCCACTGGAATCTGGGACTATGGGGTGGATGCTGAGCCTGGGTCACTGAATAATACCTTATTTTGAATTGACCCTTCTGCCTGGAAATGCAGGGCTGGCCTGGCGTGTAAGTGTGTGGGTGCTGACCTGATGCGCGAGGCTGCAGGAACAAGGGCTAGGACTTGGAGTGCAGCCTGGCCTTGAGGTTTCTTGGAGTAGGCCTAGTCTAGTGCCCATTGGGTGGTCTTGCAGGCTGAGTCTGCAGGAGCCATATTGCAGTTCAGAGTCACAAGGACCAGCCAGGCAGCAGATCTCTGAAGCAGGCCAAACAGTGGTGTCTGTGGCCACAGCAGATGTTCACTTTCTTCTCTTCCCCAGGTAGAGCTTTCTTTCCTATTTTGCACTCTGCTACCTGGACTTGATAAAGATGAGATGGTGGCAAAGTAAAAGTGTCCTTCCTGCCCTCCTCAGGGCATCTTTGTTGAAAATTTATGGGGTACAGTCTCATATCTAGATTATTAGTGTTTGTGAAATCCTTTAAGTGCAGATAGTTTCTCTAATTGGTATTTCAGTCAGGGGATGAGCAGTAGAAAATTCTACCATGTCGTCTTGTTGATTTTGTTTGTAGAGCAGAAATTTTTAAATTATGAGTTTTATTTTCGTTATATATTGGTATTTCTTTAAACATACATGCACACATATATATAGTTGTGGAATAGTATTTTAAAATATGTTTAAAATGTTGAAGAACCTTTCAAAATGTATCAATTTCAGTAAGTATAAATTTATCAATAAAAGGGATAATGCAAGCTTTTCTAGAGTTTAAGTGGTATCATGCCTTTTAAATTGTGTCTGGTTCAAATCCTAGGAAGTTCCTGATCCTGAAAAAGAGAAATCAACCAAGCATGAAATTGTGTCACTTACTTGTCCATTAGGCTAACAAATGATGTGAATGTAAAATATCACCTCGCAGATTGCCACTCTTATTCGTACAGATAGTAAATTGGATAGGCAGGTAAAGGCATATAGGCAAATTTTATTTTAAAATCTAAACATGAAGCTAGATCATTTCATGTTGTTCAAGGGCTAAGCATGATTTTAACATCCTGTTTAAGGGGTCCAGGGGCCTCCTGGGAGTCAGAGTTGGTTTCCTGTTGTGCCTCCTTGCTCAGTGTCTGAGAACTAGGGGGCACTCTGTGAACAGAGCTGAACCTGGTGATTGTAGAGTTCACATATGGCATGATATTGTCACATAGTATTCTTCTTTGTCAACGCTATTTCCCAAAGAAAATATTTCCTTAAGAAAGGGACTAAGACTAATTTTTAATTACACTCTTATTCCTATTGGTACATGTTTGCAGTACATGCTGATGACATTCATATGGTGAACTAGTACCTGTACATAACACACCTTTTTTATCCCTTCTCTCTCCTCGTTCTAATACTGTATTTTCATCTCTGAAAGAGACTCAGTTGAAGTTATACAAATGACAGTATCTCCAGATTTTTAAAACATGTGTCAAAGAGAAGTCTCTTCATATTTATAGTAATATTATACATAAAAGAGAAATTTGGATGTACAATTTCTTTGAAAATTGTTCTGGCATGACATCTATAAAGTAACAGCATTTCAATATTAAAACTGTATACTTTGGGTGATGTGATCAAAAGTATTCTAAAATACATGGAGCAAACAATGGAAGCTTTTTAATTCAATGCCAGTGATATATGTTAGCCTCCAAGAAATGTAAAAGTAAATATCCAGTTAGGTAGTTAGTTATGAGTTTGTTAAATAGTAGAATGAGTGGCTTTGCAAATTACTTTTACAATTATGAAATATCTACAGTAGAAATCATTGGATTCTCATGTCTATGTGAAAAAAGAAAATAATGCTTTTCAGTTAGAATTATTAAAGTGCTTTACTTTGACTCTAAGAATGAAGATGTAGGATCAATATGGATAAGGAGGCCAATTAAGAAGTCAAAACTAATTTTTAAAATTAAAATGCTTTGATTGAGAATGATAAATATAGTTTTTGATGCCTGACAACCCTGGTACCAAAGCGAGGTTGTGGTATTCTGAAAGAAAAAAAAAATAGTTACTTTTATCATTGCTGAGACAAAATACTCAACACCCCAAGTTAAAGGAGATTTATTTAGGTCACAGTTTGTAGAGGTTTCAGTCCATCACTGGCTGGCTCCAAAGTAGTGTGGCTTCACAGAGGAGAAAACATCCATGGCAAAGCCGGGCGGGCAGAAGGCAGAAAGCAAGCAGCAATGACCCTCTTTCTGTTCCTCTATCTTATCCAGGCTCCCCACCCTTGGGTAGTACTCACACCAAGGTTAGAGCAGCCTTAGTCCTAGCATTGCACTGTGAATCAACTCCAAAATCACATCCTTAATCCTTGCATCACACAATCGACATTCAGCTACCTCTGTACAGTCCCACCTATGACTGCATGAGGCTTTTGTGGGAAATTTCCATATAAACCATAACAGGAGACTTGTTTTTTTTTAAATTTCATAAGTAAGTAGTTTAAAATAAAGTAGCATAAAAATAATTTTCTTCTTAGAAAAAATACAATAAACAATGTTGAAAGTTGAAAATTGGTGAAGAAGGAACAAATTATACACCCAAGCTTTTATTTTATGTACTTTATGAGCTTACCTAAAATATTACTAAAAAATACAACTTTAATGTTTTTCTTTAACATGGAGCCATTTTATGTAAAACTCCAAATAATAGGTATTATTAAAAATAATAAATTATTTTTAGACTGTTATTCACATTGGTTGTATAAATGTTTTTGTAATAGAGTCACAATAATAAACATTTTAACTAGGAATAGTTATTTAAGTAGTAAACAAGGAGCCTATAAAATTATTTTTAAAAACACAGTGGAAGACATAAAGGCCAACTTCCTTGTCCTTTAAATCCAGGTAGATATATACAGCATTTACGTAGGAAATCTTCAGTAATGCCCCATCTTGTTAATATAGCCAAATCAACTAGTTGGTCCCATTTCTATTCCTTGTCATTCTATTACTGAGCCTTCATCTGTACTGACCTATGTTATAATACATCTTTGGGAAAAGCTACAAAGAAATATCTGGTGTACCTCTAATTCTATGGTGTTCCTGGGTATCTTAATAGTTTTACCTGTAAGGGAACTATTTCTGTGGAGAAGCTTTACTAGATGGGGGAAGAAAAACTAGAAAAGGATCTAGAGTGTGAGATGTACTCATCTCAGGTGACATTAGACCGTTATAAACATTTGGCACACAGAGATGTGGGCACATCATGCTAACTTCTAAGAGAATGTCATCTCATCCCCCCCCAAGAAAAGCAAGTGGAAACTATGTCAACAGCAGATGCCATGCACCTCCTGTCCTTCCCCCTGCATTATCTTCTCAGCTCTATAGATGAAATGCTGTCACCCATGCATCCCCAGCAGGGAGTATATTGCACCCAAACTGGAAGAAAACTGCTTCTTTACTGAGAAAGAGTCCGTGCCTTAACTCCAGTGAGCCATGGTCTGCAAACCGGTATGTGGTGTATCTGTGATAGTAAAATGGTATAGGAGTGTGATAATAGGGAGAAAAACGTGTAAATGTTCTTTTTTCCAAATAATGTATAAAATATTGAGAAATATTGCTGCAGTATAATAGAGAAAAAATTACCAAACAATTTATCCATCTCATTTCAGTTTCACAATTAAATAAAATGCAATTTAAAAATACAAATGGCTAATGCAGTCTGAAGGTCACTTAGGTAGGCAGTAAATGGGGGAAAATGATGTGCCGGAGGAGAAATAATTGCTGTTTGTTAAAAATGATGAAAAACTTACTGTTCATCAGAGCCTACAAATTGCTACAAATAGGGCATATTCACGGGTGAAGTATTCAAAGGACTGCAGAATCGTTTCCCAGAGTCCTGAAGGCAGAACTGTGATGGAACACTTTGAATATGCTGTTGTTGGACCTTTTAGGGGATGAGTCAAGAGAGAAGGAATCGGAGTCATAGACATTCCATGCAGTGTTCTCTGGAGCAAGCAGACTAACAAGCAAGCAAGAGGTGGACACTGTCTTTAAGCCCCATGTCTCTGTCTATTTAGAGCTTTGTGGAGAGGGAAAGTCAGGACTTGGTCACATTTCCACTTGTCACGGAGTTAGAGCCACTGAATGAAAAGCTAAATTTAGAAATCTCTTTGACCTTTGTTTGCTTGTCAGCAAGTCCAAACAAAGGTCTTAATGACTTTTAATCTTTACGATCCAACGCCAATGGTGACCAATATTGAAAGGTAAAATCAATATGCTAACGTGTGTTCTCTGGTATAAAACTACCATCTTAGCAGCTAATATAACACAGAACTAAAATAAAAATCTCATGATGATAAGTTGCCTTTTGAAAAGTCCTAGGTATTTCTGTGTTCTTAGTACTTCACCACCTTCTACCTCCTTGAAAAGGGACCTGTCATCATCCAAATGCCCTTCAGAACTACAAAAATTTGAAGGAAGCAAGACTTCTGAACCTACTTTATGTTTTAGTTTTCCTTTATACAAAAAGGGATAAAACAAAGGACTCATGTTCAACTGTTTACTTGACATTACGGTTTGGATGTAAAATGGGTATATAAATGAACACACTCAAAACAGAACTTAGTGACTGCCTCCTATGCTTCATCTATTTTTTCTTTAATTTTCCCAATACCAACTGTTAGGGATTAAAAACTGGTGGTCCACTTAACACCAGCTGAATTAAATCAGCATGTTTGAGTGTAGATGGCCTACCTGAGGAAAGTTGCCAGCATAAAAGGAGATGTGGACAGAAATAGTATGGCATTGTGGATTCCCCTAAGTGTTGTTTAGAGCCATTGGCTCTTCTGGAGGAGCTTGTCGTGCTGGCTTCCCTGATATGAATACAGCCATTATCAACAGAGGAGCTCCAGACCTTGTTGCTGAGAATGGTTGCAGTTCACTTTGGGGGAGCTCTGGTCCTTACGTTGAGCATCACTTGCTGGCTCTGCAGGGAAAGATGTGTGCTGTTTAATCTCCAGGAGAAGTTGTCACACTGGTTTCCTGATATGTGCTCAACTGTTCTCATTGTCAGAAGAGCTCAGGACCTCATTGTCGCTGAGGATGGCTGTGGTACTTTTCAGGGGAGCCCTGGTTCTTATTTTGAGCAACACTTCCTGGCTCCAGTACAGAACCCTCCGAATCCTTCACCCCACTGGCACAGACTTTCTAGTTTCTACCACTGACCTTTACACCTTCCCAGTGCAGATATGTAAAACAGACTGCATGAGCCATTGTCGTGGACTCTAGGCCTCCAGTTGGACTCGTGGGGGGCATTGTCATGGGCTCTAGGTATTCAGCTAGACTTATGTAGGACACTACTGTGGAATTTGAGGCCCTCAGTTGGATTTTCTAGGTCTTTAGTGTTGTGAACAGACTTCCTGCACTTTCTTGTATTTAACTCTGGGTGACCATTACAAAATAATACTACGAATTCTGTGTCCTGTATGTAATTGTTCTCCTTGCAATCCCTGACTACAACACCAGCTCAAGACAACTCTTTCCTACTAGCTGATCAGGGTAAAATCCTGTCTTTTAATTCTGAAAACAGTCTTAAAAATCGTTGATCTATGTTTCAATTCTCCATATGGAGACTTCAATGTGTGTTAATTCAGGACCTTTTCCAGGAAAAGACAATGATTGTATTTTAATCATGTGGGAATCTGGTTCCTTTTTTTGTACCTAATTGCTTTCCTCAGACAGCTTCTATTTCATCTTCTTGACTCAGAGAAACTGGAGTCATTTTTAGTGTCCTTCATCAAATGTAATCCAGAAGAGCAGGAAACGATTCTTTCCTGTCCTATGAGAGCTAAGATTAACAGCAGTGCTCAACTTTCCCAGGTTACTGAAGTTCATTAGCAGATGTTCCATGTCCAAGTGTTGTTTTTCTTCTGCTGGGGAGAAATTGTGTCTTTTCTTTTGAATCTGGCTAATGCAGCTAGTCATCCACCTGGTCCCACATCTCCATCAACACAGATGCATAACACACAGATATCGTCAGCTCTAGCTGGAAGGAGCTGCCTGTGTGTGTGGTGTGAGTACATAAAGACAAAGTGTGAATGCTAAGTGAAACATTAAAAAGGAGTGAGAAGATAGGAGCATGGAGGGTGTGGAGAGGTCTCACTTTGGGAATCCTGACTAAGCCCAGCTGCTGGACTGGGTTTAAAAAAGGGGGGAAAATGGTGCCGCAATAAGGACCTGGGTTACTGGGATTAGATAGCAGATGCTTAAATCTGAATTGCAGTCACAGAGAACAGTTGTGGTCACAGCCTGGAAAACAGTGTGAAGTTTCAAATTCTTTGATTGCAGTTGTAAATGGAAGCATGACAAGGGGTCAAATGGGTAATGGCTCACAGAAAAGAGAGGGCCATAGTTCATAACTGAGAACATTAATGACGAGTGGGTGCTCGAGACCTGCTTTTAAAATAGCAGCATTATGGCAGCTCATTTACCTTTGTAGTAATGATAGAAAGATCAGAATCTCTTCCAGTAACTGGGTGGGAAGATGCCACTATTCCTGTAAATGACCTTATGCCAACTACTGAAATCCAGCAGCACAGTATTCAACCCTCGATGGGCACAGAAAGCGCAAACCCATTGCAGCATCAATAGAAAGCCCGTGAGAGGAAGCTGCATAACTTCACACGAGGACAAACGTTTTCTCCATCAGGCAGGTTAATAAAAGATCCCATTTTCCTATTAAAAATTGGAAAGCTTGATTGGTTCAAGTATTTGGCATAAGGAACATTCCGTCAGAGAGCACCGATGGCATTTATGGCAGTCACTGGAGCTGCGAGGTTAGATTTTCACCCTGTGCCTGCTTGTGAGGCCTGCGCTTTTCATTTACCAAGGAGCATCTTTCCCAGGACAGTCTAATGTATAGTTTCTTCAAGCCTATCTTGTCTAGTTCAGTAGTCTTGTGTTCAGAGCTATTTGGATCCAACAAAAATGGCGACCAGGACCCAAAGGCAAAACAAAGGGAAGTGTTCACTCAGTTTCCCCAGTACACATAGCACATGGGATGATATACATAACATTTTTGTTGGGGGAGGGCAGTACTGGGAGTCCAACTCAGGACCTCACGCTTGCCAGGCAGGCACTGTGCTGCTGAGCTAGATCCTCGGCTCTGTACATATAACATGTAAGTTCAAGGTTAATGCAAGCCATAGCATAGTAGTAAGGCTAATGGTCAACACAGCAGGCCTGATTCACACTGTGTAGGTCAAGATCTTCCTTTTCCTCTCTTCCTCCACCTCCTCCCCACTCCTCCTTTCTCCTCTTCCTCCTTTCCCTCCTTCTCTCCTTCCCCTGTCATCCTCCTCCTCTGTCTTCATCTTCATTGTCTTTCTTCTTCCCCTTCCTCTTCACCTTACCTTATACTTTCTTGTCTCTCCCACTGCTTCTCCTCCTCTTCTCCTCCTCCTCTTCCTCTTCCTTTACCTGTAAAAGTGATAGAAGCCAAAGAAGGGGACTGAGATATAATTAAGGTGTGACATAATGCTAAACTATGCTTAAAGCAAGAGATCCAGAATGCTGTCTCATTTTTACATAGTGCCATTTATATACCACTAGGCAAGATGCAGCAGCTAAATGAGCCCAGAAAAAGTCGACATAGAGGAGTTAACTATAAACAATTAAAAGTATATGTACCATTTATATGTGTGCCACTACCCATGTTAAACAACTTAGATCAATTCTATGAGATAACAGTCTCTAAATGGTAGATATCTAAATTGTTAATTCCCCCAAAACCCTCAGATAGTTGTGAAAGAACCAGAAAAAAAGACAGAAGCCGGTGTGACTCAAAAGCCCATTCTCATGTTCACTAGAACACGACACATCACAACATGGTAGAGAATGAAAAGGCAAGCTATCATTCTTTGAAACTTTGGCAGAAATGTCTCCCACGTTTTTTAGCAGAGGACAGGTGGTGATGACATAGGCTTTGTGTCCCACATGTCTATTGCTTTCTTGCTGTAAACTGATCATGAACAAGGATATTATTTGCCAGATAATGAAAGTAAGATCATCCTATCTTCTGTATTTTTCATCTGTAAGTGAATATAAAAACCTATTTTTAATAACCATTTCCTCTAATAATTCAACAAAAGTTTAGGCAGGTATCATAACACAGCAACATAATTCATAACCTGGAACACAACAGACAAAAAGTTAAAAGCTTTGAGTTGAAGAAGTACCATCTCTAAAAGGACAGACACGCAGAAAAGTTATTGCAGGAATAGTAACAAAATGAAATTCCAGGGGCCTTTCTTTAGGTTCAGGAAGAGAGAGAGAGAGAGAGAGAGAGAGAGAGAGAGAGAGAGAGAGAGAGAGAGATAGAGAGAGAAGAGAACTGACCGAGCACATGGACCCAAGAAAAACAATTATTTCAACTTGGAGAAGATTGTAGTTACTAAGAATGTTAAGATTGAAGTAAGACATACTGCGTAGTTCTTCCTAAGGCATTCTTAGAGGTTATGGATAGACCCAAGTAAGTTTATTATGATACAGGAAACTTCATGTTTATTGGGATATTAGAACATTTCTTCCCTAGGAGATATATATACATACTAAATCACATATACACACAAACACAAACACAAATATCCTTGTAAAAAGTCTCAATACTAAAATTTTAGGAATGTTAAGCCATTGGCTGCCTTTAAGGTATCACTTGCAATAATTATCTTGGTATGTTGTTTTCCACTAAGCCTGTTTCCACTAAGCCAGTAGAATGACAGTCAACAATATGTCTGGTTAGCTAATCTGGTGAATTTCTAAAAAGTGATGTTCATATTTATTTGTGTAGTTACATATTTTAAAACATTCCTTGTCTTTTTAGAAATGAGGCAGATATAAAGGAACTCCTGCCCCACTCAGTTGCGTGTCAGGGTCTGGGGAAGCAGGTTTTGCCTGTCTGCCAGCACTGTTTTCAACACCATCCGCTCAGCTCATCTGTTCAGAAAGTCTCCTTCTAGGGATCTCACCATTTGCCACACTTTATCTTTGTTCATTCTTAACTTTTAATGCTCATCTATAGGTTAGTTTGTTGACTTCGTCGCCCTTTCTATTACTTTTATTTACCAATGCCAAGAGATTTTCTACAAAACACCTGTTCCTCCTTTCTTACATTTATTTTAGTAATTGTTTCACTCATTTTTCTCAAACTTAACTCTCTCCTTCATCACAACATTCATTCATTTAGTTCTCACAGCTGATTTCTACAGCCTCTAACTTTGATTTCCAGACTAGTCGTGCACCCAACCCTCTCACTCGGCCGTATGCTTTCACTACCTGTTTTCACTTTAGGGAGAGCAATTTATGTATTAATCTTAAAACACATGCTATGCACATACACATGTACCCAGATATTTCTCCTTATGCTACCAAATATGTATTTGTGCCAAAGGAATTATAATAATGCATTAGTCCCCACTAAAGAATTTTATATTTTAACAATTCATCATGCATTCTAACACTCAGGGGCCCTACTTGCTATTTCTATCAATTCTGCCTTAGCAGTATTCCACTTGTACTCATTCCTTCACTCAGTAAACACTTACAAACCACCAACCAGGCGGCTGGTCTTTTGAGATGCTATTGTGTGCCTGGAAAAATGAGTGGCCTGCTTCCTGGTGTCAGGGTTGTACCACGTGGCTGTAAAATAGCCCTGAAACCTTGGAAGCATTCCACAGTTTCACATCTGAATGACTTATCTTCCATCGATATTATAGCAGTGCTTTCCCCGTGCTTCCAACAATGTTATAGTGCTTCCTCTTCCCATGAAGAGTTTCTTTCTCTCTCTCTTTCTTTCTTTCTTTCTTTCTTTCTTTCTTTCTTTCTTTCTTTCTTTCTTTCTTTCTCTCTTTCTTTCTTTTTCTTCCTTTCTTTCAGAATGGAAAGGGCTCTATACAACTGCAATCTTCTTCCTTCACTGGGAGGATAAGAGTAGCCGATCTGAAATATTGAAGCTGCTTTGTCTTTTAGTGTTGCCAGTGTGAAAGGTCAAATCAACTTTTTACTCAAAATTTACAAGACGGAAGTGATCGCGTGTATGTTAGCGCCAGCTGTGTTAAGAGTCACTGGCGCTCAGTGTCTATATTTACCATTTGTGCCTCAGCTTTCCTGTTTGGAACAGTGGTGAGCTAGTACTTACGGTAGGTTGTCATGAGGAATGGGAATATTGGCTTTTGTGCAGTGCCTTGCAGGTAGGAAATGCTATATGCATCTTCTGTTATTATTATTAAACAACCTGCTGAAGAGTACATTCAAAACATGAATCCTCTAGTGACCTCTGTTATCAAATTAGACCTGTATTTTTTCATGAAAAAACAAAAGCCTGGAGATATGACAAAAAGACATTTTAAAATTCAGCAAACCTTTTAAAATTACATGTGTAAAGTAAAATGAGAATGATCATTTTCTGATGAAGTATTAAAACAATACTCAAATCAAGTCATTGAATATGAATGTGGAAGTAGCCAGAGGGTTTCTTCTTTTTTTTTTTCTGTTTGACAAACAAACAAGAGGGGGGAAAAAGACAGTGAAACCAATCCGAGCTCTGAATACTGAGCAATAACTTACTATGTGCTTCTCCCGAACATCTCTGAGCAGAATAATGACACTGAATATTTACAAGCTGCAGCCTGCTTGTGTCTAGGAAAAAAAATGGTCTGGACGGAAGAGAAAGACTGAAGCTGAAATCTTACTGAGGCACAGAATAACAAAGGGGCACCATTGCAAAACCAACCAGTTCAATTCTAACAAGACTCTCCCAGCGTCTTGGCCGTGTCAGTAGCCTTTGGTGAGAATGACAGCAGAAGGGCTTATCCATCTTTCTATCATCTCTTCACCTAATTTCCTGCATTACACTTGCTACTTTGATTTAGTGCCTTGGTTCTGCTAAAATGCTTCTCCCAAAATGAGCTTTTCCTGAAGCAACCAAGTGTGTTAGGCTCCCCTTTAAGTCTAGCTAATGCTGGAGAGTGCTTGAATTTTAATTGCATTAACCCTGAGAGAGGCTCGGCCTTTATGATACACATCCTACTTGCTTTTTCTCACCATTATTTCCCCCTGATCAGTAAAGCACAGAGGCCTCCAGGATAGGCCACTAAACGGCATTTGTTCTCCTAATGGAAACGGGGTCCCTCCCCAGGTCCTGGGAGGATGCCGGCACACCAGTGTCCAGGGCATGTGTGGTGGGCCCATGCGGGCCTGGAGGGAAGGTGACCGCTGCAGAGGGTCAGGACTGCTGTGGGTGTAGTCTATACTCAGCACTGACTCTCTTGGTGGTATGATGTAGCCAGTTCCCACTTGGGAGCCAAGTGTGAACATCTATTTCTATCTCTCTGTTATTTTTATGAAGGAGATAGTTTGAATTTTAAGGTCATTTTACTATGGAATTTAGCAAATAATATAAAACAGGTCTTTTCTTTCGTTTCTTCTCCCTTCCTTCCTTCCTTCCTTCCTTCCTTCCTTCCTTCCTTCCTCCCTTCCTTCTTTCCTTCCTCCCACCCTCTATCCTTTCTTCTCCCTTTCTCTCTCTCTTCCTTTCTCCCTCCCTTCTTTCCTTCTCTCTATTCTTCCTTCTTCTTTTTCAGTATTGAGAATCAAACCCAGGGATACTGCAACACTGAGCAATATCCCTAATTCTTGCTACTTTTTGTTCGTTTGTTTGTTTGTTTCTTTGTTTGAAAGAGAAGTCTTAGAGTCTTACTCAGTTTCCCAGGCTGGCCTTGAACCTGTGCTTTTCTTGCCTCAGCCTCAAGAGTTGCTGAGATTATCATCATGTAGCACCATGTAGAGTTTTCCTTTCTCCTTTTTTCCCCCAATGGCACCAGTTTTAAATATTTAGCTGTTCTCAAGTTACTGTGACTAATGGTAAACAGTAAGTGCATAAAGTACCACAACCATCTAACTTACATTAGTTTATTTTGAAGAGATGAAACATAGGGCAGGCAAATATTGAATTGATCACAAAGTTTTAGAAATGACAATGTATGTTATTGTTGTTTGAAGGGAAAATTTGTTTTTCATTTAAAATAAAAGTCTTGTACTTAACTCTGGTGAATCTTCTATCTTAATTGTAACCTATTCACCTATGTTTACCTCACCCCTGACATGGTAAACTTTCTGGCAGGACCGTGAATTATTTGTCTTCATTTATTCAGTGTTTCACTGTGTTTGACAGATGCCTGAAGTTTCTAAGACTTGCAACTTACCAATATTTTTACTTTAAAAAAATGAAAATATTATGAGGTCCAACAATATTTTGCAATGATTGCAAGAATTAAATAGTAGAATGCAATAATAGCAACTGTTCTAATTAGGGTCTCACATATCATTTTTTAAAATGTTCCATAAAATGCTGAGAATGATATGAATATCAGTAATTTTCATTGTTGTTTGCAAAAAGCTAGATAATGTGGAGAATCACATGGACCTTTGTTCCAACAATGCTGCTTCCTGACTTCATAATCTTTAGAAAATCACTTAGCATGTTTGAGCCTGTTTCATATATATATATATATATATATTATATATATATATTCATGGAGACAAAGACTACTATCATTCAGTTTACATAATGCACCGAAGATTCTTCCTTAAATCTGCCAGGTGTCAACACTCATGTGCTTGAGAGATAGACTGGTTTTTCCCTTTCTAAGTTCAATTTGTGAATGGAAGTCAGCAAGCCCAATGCTCTCTTCTTTTCAAAACAAGGATACAAGACTGAGACCAGGGCAGAGGAAGTGTAACTCGGCCAGACATCTCTATCAGCATGAATTTCTGGCCTTTGCTTTACTTGTGGAAATTTTACTCTCACCATCTAACTGCACCGTTATTGAAATGTGCATATGAAATTAGTTCTGATGACTGACTCTTCTTTGATGCATGTTTTCTAGACCCTAGGAGTCAATGAAAACTTACTTGCTCTCACTAATCTTCCACACTATAATCTATGTAAAAAGAGACATCAGATAGGTTCATTAAATTCCATGCTGGTGGAGTCACTTGAATTATATGTTTGTAAACATTTTTTGCCAGTTGGAAATCAAATATAACTTTTTCAATTTAAAAAAGGCAATGTCATTATCCTGTGCCTTCAGTAGCAACTAATGCTTATTGCAGAAATATTTTAAATATCTTTAAGGATTTTGATGCATTTGGCTTCTCTGGGCTTCAGAGTTCCTTGCCTATGCAATAATGAATTTATGTGTTTGTCTCTTGCATTAGTTTGATGTCTTTTCTAGACCAGGAGCTGTCATAGGCATTTCTCTACTCTGTGGCCCTAGCATGGTGACTGGGGCACAGTAGATGCTCCAAAAATGCATTAGTTTACTTAAAGCCAAGTCCAAAATAGGGGTCCAGGAGAAAGTCGATACCTGGCAATAACTGTGCAAAAATCTTAGGTGAATGAAGCTGTGCTCACCTGTATCTGTAATTTCTGAGTCGATAGTTACCTCCCAGGGCACCTCTGGACTAATTAGATTAACTGTTACTGTCAGGGCTATCTAATTGCTTGTACCAAAGAAAGTAAATTGCAGACAGTAGATATCAGTGTAAAATCAAACAGAAAACAGGTGTTTGCTAATTAAAACTGAGATTTTAATGAATGACCCTTGCAGTTTTGGTGAATAAATACTACTCCTTGCATCTGCTGTATAATTAGGTTTTCTCTGTCTCTCCTTTCTTTGTCTCTGTCTTTCCATTTGTCTCTTTCTCTCTTTCTTTCTCACCCCTCTCTTCTCTCTGACCCATTCTTCCAAAAACACAGTAGTAAGTGTGAAATGACAAACTCAAAAAGACTATAATCTTCACTCTCTGTAAAGGAGGAAAAGCAGATGTTGCTAGACATGCCAATGGAAAAAAAACAGAAACAAAATGCAGTCTGTACATATTCATGTGCATATGTACACATGTGCATACTCAAATTTATCTGTACATTAAAAGAGATAATATATTGGTAA
The DNA here is from genome assembly GCA_004365215.1 of Cuniculus paca. NCBI lineage: Eukaryota > Metazoa > Chordata > Mammalia > Rodentia > Cuniculidae > Cuniculus > Cuniculus paca. The sequence goes on along the minus strand of RJWT010005445.1, from coordinate 12,958 downwards.
AAGAAATGGCAGAACTTAAAAGGATGGGGAAAGATCACATTAAAACATTTTAATGCCTGAATTGGTCACGGTACCCTGGGGAAGGCTTATTATAAGCTCTGGCTCATCTACCATTTGAGACTTTATTTTGAGTTAATTGGGCTTCCTGCTGAGATGACCTCATCTGATGGATGTTGCCTTTTTCTTTTCCATCCATTTAAAAGCAAAAGAGGAGAAGCTAATTTTAAAATATAATAATAAGTGTTGAATGTGCCTGGTAAGCAGGTTTAACTGTACAGAAATGCTTTGGTTTTTTAGGAAAGTCAAGTGAGGGAAAGTACTTAGAATGGCATCCTAGAAAGGACACAAACAAATGGCAGGGGATTTTATTGAAATCATCATTATTCAGAAGCATTTTCCCACCCATCAGTCTTTGTGAGCTTGAGTGCTCTGGATAAGTGATTTTCTAGTTGTAGCTATCTGCAAAACCTCAGAGGTCAATGCAAATGCAGACTTAGAAAAACCTACTGAGTGCTGCGTCAACTAATAAACAATCAAACATGTTGAAATCCAAGGATATCAAGTAGCTTTTGGAAAAATCTTTTAATTTATTCTAAGGTACAAGAGCACATGCCATAGACTAAGAACATAATCATTGTACCTTACAGCCAGGGGTTTGGAGCCATCTACCATTTTCTTTTAAGAACAAAACTGGTATTTGTGATAATAAAAGGGAAAGAAAGTGCTCAAAAGGAAAGAACAACTGGGATAGGAGAAAGGAGAAAAGGAAGAAAGGAAAAGATATGTATGTAGGTATCCATATATGTATGTGTGTGTATATATATATATATACAAGATAAATAACTATACTATATGTGTGTGTATATATATATATATACAAGATAAATAACTATACTACTAATCTCTGTTAGTTCATCAAAAAGAACAGTTTGTGCTTATATTGTTTGATTGATCATTTTTTTTGTGTGCCTGAATCTTGTAACCTGAGGAACTGCTTTGGATAACAATATGCAATGTATTAACTAGTGTTAATTTCCTACTATTTTTAAAAAAATTCCATATCATTTCTATCCTTTTGTTTTGTTTTGCTTTTTAATTAAAAAAAAAAAGAATCAAACTGGAACTGAGGATGTAATTCCATGGAAGACCACTTGTCTAGCATGCACAAAACCTGAGGCACAATTTTCATCACTGACAGACAGAAAAAGAGTGGAAGGGAAAGAGTCAGATAAGCATGACTGGGAAATAGAAAACACAGCACAGCCCTCAATGAAGGGTATCTGTGACACACTTCATTTTTCTTTAATATATGCATATTTTAGAGAACTCAACAGAACTGATTCTCTACTAAAATAAACAAGCCACAATACTACATATAGTCATGCACAAATACACTGTTCAAATGTGTAACTTGTGTGCTCTCTGCATGTGTGCAGCATATCTTCATGCACATGTATCAAATGTGAACTGATCTAGAGAACTGTGGATAAAAAGAAGCTCATGATGATATTTCAGAGCAGAACGTCACCTTCCTTGAAGTGCTCTGTTAGATTATTTATGGCTTTTCCCCAGTGACTGCTTCAGATGGTCTCTGAGTCCATCTCAGCACCAGCCACCTTGTGACCATCACTGCATTCGGCCTCTACTGCCTGACTGTGCGTGGCTCTTGCTTGATTTGCAGGTCCCCAGCAGCAGTCTACACTAGTAGGGACACAACAGCATGCATTAGGAAAAGACAGTAGGATGCCGGAGGAAAGCCAGGACTAAAACCTGGTATTGTTTCTCTTCACTTCTGGGACATACATTTTCACCTTGGGCCTGAAGTAGTAGTGTTTTGCTTATACTTGGAAAATTCTCAAATATTTATTAAGAATAGAACATGAATCCTTTTGGAGTCTCTCATTGCAGAGATAACAATTTCTCTGAACTCCATTTCTACTTTCTCCTTGTTTTATCTTAATAATTTTGATACATAAGTGTACTCTAAAAAGTATACTTGTTATTATGTGCATTTTAAACCATACATCAGCAAGTCTTAAGACACAAGCTCATTTTTAATTTGCTTACTTTGTTTGTCATTTGTTTGGAAATCTGACTCAACCTCTGTGTGTTGAATTACATTGTTATCAAATGGTAAATTGGCCTCATTTACCTGGGGCATCTAATGTGGCCATTATGCATTCCTCTTTTTATATAATGTTGAATTTAATTCTACCAACATTGCTTTGTAGATCTCTTCATCTCTCTTCACGAATGAACTTGGCTCCATTTTTCATGTGATTCACGTTTTTATTTGTGTTAGGATCAGTAATTGCCAATGTCTCTTTTCTCTTCTAATCTGAATGATATTATTTGTCATAGTTTTCTTGATTTTCTTTCTTGTGTGTTTTAGATACAGCAGAGGGAAACTAGTCATTACTTGTCTTTTTTTGCAGGAATAGTTTGCCAAAACTTGAGGATCTGTGCTTCTTTATTAACTGAATTCTGGATTATCAAGTGGGAGCAGTAAATAGTTGAAACTTCAGGTTGTGTCCATTAGCAGGGAGCATGAATGTCCCCAGTGTTTGGAGAGAAGTAAAATGCATATTTCATGGTCAGAAATAAGGCAGTAGTAAAACACATAGACCAATCATCAAAATTATTTCCTCTTCTTCTCAGCAACTAGCTATGCTTTAGTTTTTCATGTGTCAGATTTTTTCAAATGCAGTCCAATCCTTTAGATTATCATTTTTATATTTTTTACTTTTATTAATACATGTTTGCAGTACATATTTTACATTCACTGTCTAGGATTGGTACATGTACACAACACATTTCAATTCTCTTCTTTTTTCTCACATGTACACAACACATTTCAGTTCTCTTCTTTTCTCTCACTTCTTCAATCCTTCTTTTACTTTTCCAGCACTAAGTTCATTTATTTATTATATAACTTTATAAAGTTAATTATCATGCATATAGATATAAAGCAAAACTAACAGGCCAAAAATATAGAACATGTAAGACAATCATACTTAGTCAACTCTTTTAGTTATACTTCCCATGCTAGATTGATTACATTACCTTTTTTTCTTTCTTGTTTTCTTACTATCTATCTGTCTTTGATTTTGAACTTTATATATTGAATTTTTCATATACTACAAACCATGTGATATTTAATTGTGTGTCTGAGTTACTTCACATTAACATATGGTCTCAAGGTGCATTCATTTTCCTACAGATGATACAAGTTTTTCCTTTTTATCACAGAGCAGTGCTCCACTGAGTATAAAATATGACATATTTCTACTATTCGTCTGCTGATGGGCATATCATATGCTTCCAAGATTTAGTTATTAGGAATTGCACTGTTACAAACGTGGGTATGCATACATTACTGTGATATGATGTCTTTAACTCTTGTGGGATGATACCCAGAAAGGGAGTAACTGGGTCAAATGGAATTTCTACTTTTAGTTTTTTGAGGCATCTCCATACTGATTTCCATAGTGGTTGTATTAGTTTACAGTCCCACCAACGATGGAGAATGATTCCTTTCTCTGTGGTTCCTCACCAGCATTTGTTGATCGATTTCTTGACGGTAGTCATTGTTTCTGAAGTGAGATGGAATCTCAGTGTTGTTTTAATTTGCATTTCTTGAATGACCAGTAATGTCAAACATGTTTTTTCGTGTATTCATTGACCATTTGTATTTCTTCATTTGAGATGTCCACTTTTTAATTTAGGTCTTTAAATTTGGGGAGGGGTCTAATGTTTTTGAATTCATTGTACATTCTAGATATGATTCCTTTGAGGAGTAGCTGGCAATTTTCTTTCCCATCCTGTGAGTTGTGTCTTCACTTTGTTAATGTGGTTCCTTTGCTGTGCAGAAGCTTTTTAATTTGATGCGATTTCATTTGTTGATTCTTGGTATTATTTTTATTTCATGTGAAACTGGGATTTTGTTCAGAAAATCTTGGCCTACATCTACCTGTCTTCAAGAGTTTTACCTAACTTGTCTTACAACAGATTAAATTATTTCCATTTTAATAGTTAGATCTTTGATCCATTTTAACTTTACTGTTGTGCATGGTGAAAGGTATAGCTCTAGGTTCAACCCTCAGCATGTGAATAGCCAGTTTTCCAAGCACCATTTGTTAAAGAGGCTGTCTTTTCTCCAGTGAAGAGATTTGGCCCCTTTGTGAAAAATAACGTAGTTGAGTATGCCTGGAGTTGTTTCTGTGTTTTCTATTCCACATTTCTGTTTATTTGTTTGCCAACACATTGCTTTTTTTGTAGCGCAACTTGAAATCTGGGATTAATCACTGTAACCTTGGGGTATAACTTGAAATCTAGGATTGCAATGTCTCCTGCCTTGCCCTTGTTACCCAGGACAGCTTTGGCTAGTCTAGATCTCCTTTGTTTCTGCATGAATTTTAGGATTGCTTTCTCCAGTCTTATAAGGAATATTATTGGCATTTGAATTGAAATTGCATTAAAGTTGTATAACAGTTTTGGAAGTATGGTCATTTGGATGCTATTGGCTCTGCTTATCTAGGAAAAATGTTTCCATTTTCTGATGTTTTTTGGTTCTCCTTTTTCAAAGTATTGTAGCAGTCTTTCATTCTTTTGGTAAGGTTAACGGCGAAGTATTTCATTTTTCTTGATGCTATTGTGAAAGGTATTGTTTCCCTAATTTCCTTCTCAGTGATTTTGTTTCTAGTGTACAGAAACACTATTGATTTTGAGTGTTTACTCTGTATGGCTGTGCTGCCCAATTTAGATATCAGTTCTAGGAGTTGTTTGGTGGAGTTTTGGGGTTTTTCTTTATAGAATATCATGTCATCAGCAAACAATGATAATTTAGCTTCTTCTTTCTCTTTCCATATCCCTTTTATTTCTTTCTCTTTCCTTATTGCTCTATCTAATGTTTTGAGAGCTATGTTAAACAAAAGTGATGACAGTGGGCATCCTTGCCTTGTTCCTGATTTTAGAGAAAAAATCTTTCCGCTTCTTTCCATCTAGTATGATATTGGCCATTGTTTTGTCATAGATGACTTTTATCAGATTGAGACAAAGACCTTCTATTCCTAATTTTTTCAGTGTTTTTTTGGTTTTTTTATGAATGGATGTTGATTTTTGTCACATGCCTTTCCTGCATCTAGTAAGATGAACATGTGAGTTTTGCCCTTGCTTCTCTTTATGTGGTACACTACATTTATTGATCTGCATATGTTGAACCATCCATGCATCTTTGGAATCAATCCTACTTGATCATGTTGCATGATATTTTTGATGATTTGCTTCTTTATTTTTTGATTTTTTTAAACAATTGCATATGATCACGTAACAAAGTTCTGGAAAGAAAAATTGCAGCAAAGTTGATGAACATAATTTCTATGACCATCCCAGAAAACCTTCCAGTGTGTGATCCTCCACTCCCATAGCCTTGGCCTGAACCCCACCAGAGAACCACATTTCCAGAGATGCTTAGGATATAAGACAAAGTTCCTCAGTCTTGGTCAAGGAATAAGTGACTGAAAGATATATCTAAAGTATATTCTTTAACACTGAATTTGAATTCACTTCTGTCTGGTGTCTGAGGATGCCAACACCTCAGCACCACTTAAAAGTAAACATATAATTTTATTTCAGTATTGTGAGGAACAAATGCAAATGTTTGTGGATATAAAGGTGATTCAAGTTGTTTCTCACAGGAGGAATTATGAAAAAATCCACAAGGAGAGATACTAGTTAATATCAACTTACTCAAAAAACTTCAAGCCTAAAGGGAGAGAGAAAATAATTCAAATGCACTTCAAACATTATTTATAACCCACATAGCTTCAAAATATATTTTAATTGGGATGTTCACGTCTTTTACCCATACCTCACTAAATAGATCTAGATGTTAGCATTGTAGCTGGAAAAAAAAGTATGATTTTTCTTTCCATCAAAGAAGAAATTTACTGCTGTTGACTGTTTAGCCCAAAATACATTCTACTGACTTCTCCAAACTGGGAGCCTATCTTTATTCCGATAGTGTCCACCTTTTGAAAAGTCTTTCCTGGTATTCCTGACCTTTCTTTGTGAGTGACTATCATAAAAGAGTCAGCCTCATTAAGCTACCATAAGAGATTCTGATTAGGTTTAAGGAAATAACTTCTTCTGATGATGCTTGCACGTGGGAATCATGCTGGACCATTGCTCATCAAAGCCACATTCTTGCTTTGTTTGGCTCATGGAATATGCAGAAGACATATCGCACATAATGAGCATATCTAATCCTGAAAGTGTGCTAACAAGCTTGCATACTAACAATAAGATTTCTCTCCAGGCTGACAGCTTCCAGGTACTCTTTTATTTTCCAAGGCAAATTGGAAAATTAGCAAATTCAATCATAACGTTTACATGGTGTGGAAGCACCTAGTTTAGAACCTTGTTCTTTTCCCCTTTGTGCATAGGAATATTTTAATAGTGAGACGAGGAAAAAAATCCTGCTATTTCACTGCTTGTGGCAGCTTGCCAGCTCTCCCATCTAAAGTGATCAAAGACTGTAAACACCATGTGACAGAGTGAGAGATCTTTTTAATAGTAAGGCTTTTCTGTAGTTTCATGAAGCAGTAAAACTGCAGGCATCGTAAGTGAGATTTGGGGAGTACAAGGGTCATTTTTGTCTTTCAGGTTCTAAATGACAAGATGAAAAGGGAGTAACTTCATAAAAATTCCAATTTCCCTTCCATGAACTCACCAGTATCACAGGAGGATTTAGCTAGGCTAATGTTGAAATTCTCACCATGAGCACCTTGTACTCATAACGCAGCCAAGGTCCTTGTTAGTACAAAATCTGGCCTTTTGTAGGTTAAAGTAACATATTCATCATTGCCAAAGTATACTCTGTACAGGAGCCTTACAGGAGCATATTGTGTTATGAACAATCTCTCGGAGGAAAAGATATAAACCATGGAAATATTATATATATATTTTTATATTGATTTTGCCCTTGTGCTTTTTTTTGGCGGGGGGTGCCAGGAATCAAACTCACAACCCTGCACTTGCCAGGCAAGCGTTTATGCTGCTGAGGTATATCCCCAACCCTGCATTTTTATATTGAACATATATAACTCACAGTGCTTTTGCTGACTATGGTTACTCTCTGGCAAATACACTGAGGTTTAAGTTTTAAATATATATATATATTTTATATATATGTATATCCACCAAGATGATTGCAATTTTTATATATCACAAATATATACTAATAAAAAGAAGAAGAATACATTGTCTTTGCACTGCAACAGCAAATATGCCATAGATGGTGTGGCTAAAACCACAAACAAATTACTATTTACCATCCAGAGATTGTGGAATGCGAGAACAAGATACAGGCAGAGCCTGCGAGGGTTGAAGGTTCCTGTCTTAGTTTGGCAATGGCTGTTTTCTCCTGTGTCCTCCTACAGAAGACAGCAGAGAGAGGGAGCAAGTCCTGTTACGTCTTCATAAGCCCTGCTCTTCTTCCTAAGGGCTCCATCCTCACAAGCTAATTACCTCCCAAAGGACCCTCCTACAAATATTAGCACAGTGGGCAGTAGGCTGCAACATATAGAATTTGGGGTCAATCCATAGCACATGTCAAATCCAATTTATTAATTGTAACTCCTTAAATGAGGTCTTATTTAAGGAGTTACAATTAATAAATTGACTTATAATTAAGTCTTCCAAAATTTCAGAAGACTTCTAGAACCAAAGTGTTCTAAATTCCATTTCCTCACTTTCCATGATTTGTAATCACTACCTAAAGTATAAGCTTGTATGATTTAGTTTGCATTTTCTTATCCCACTCTGTCTACCACCTGCATGTATATATATATATATACACATATATGTATATATATATTTTATCTTTTCCCATTTACTAATATCTATACTATTATCTATACTATTCCCATTTACTATTAACTATATATTTGATCTTTTTCCATTTACTCATATCTATACTAGTCCCACTACCTTTATTTTTTTAATGTTTGTTTCAAACTGATGCTCATCATTATGTCTTAAATTATATTCTTTGCACAAGTTTTATTCTTTCTTTTTTTGGACGTTAAATCCATAAAACTTCCCTTCACATAGGGACATGTGCTCTTTCTTTTTTTAATGAAAAAGGAATAAAAAATATGATATAGAATTACAAAGCAAAATAATAGCGGATTAACAATAGCTAACATATTGCATATTATTATCTTCAAAGTAGTTACTCATGTTACAAAATATAGACAGAAAATAATGATAGAACAATGAAAGCACAAGCTCTTCTTTTGAGGAATGGAGATTGATAGTACAATTATATATATAATCTTTTCCCTTCTTTTTTCTTTTCCTCCATCCTGGTTGTTATTTTCCTTTGAACAATTTCTTACATTTTCATTTTCACAATAGCCATTGTACATTTTGGATCTTATTTACTCTTTCAGTTTTTTACACTAGGGAAAAAATATGATGTTTACACATGAGTCCAATTTATTTCACTTATGAGTATGGTCTCAAGTTATATCCATTTACCTATAAAAGCCTCTGGTTCTTCCTTCTTTATAGTTCAGTAGTACTCCATTGTATAAAAATATGACTTCTTTTTTTATTTTAAAAAGCAAAACAGAAAAAGGATAGAAATAATACAGAATTTCAGAAAAAAAACCAAACGACAGTAAATAATCAACACTACTTGATACATTCTATATTGCTATCTTAGAAGTAGTTGTTCAGGTTACAAGATCTAGGCATAAAAATGATCAAGTAATCAAACAATGACTGCACAAACTGTCCATTTTGATGAATTAACAGAGGTTAGTAGTATAGTCATCTATCTTGCACACATATACATACACACAGTTATATGTGTAAGCCTACATACATATAATCTTTTCCTTTCTCCTTTTCCCTATCCCAGTTGTTCTTTCTTTTTGAGCACTTTGTTTCGCTTTCATTATTACAATATCTTTTGTACATTTTGGATTTTATTACTCTTTCAGTTTTTTATTATTATTGCTTATTTTTTACACTAGGGAGACAATACAATATTTACAAATGTGAGTCATTTATTTCACTTAGTACAGTCTCAAGTTGCCTCCATGTACCTATAGAATCTTCAAGTGTATCTTTTTTATAACCAAGTAATATTCCATTGCATAAAAATACCACATCTTTTTTATCCTTTCTGTGGTTGATGAGCATTTGGCTTGTTTTCCAGATTTAGCTATTACAAATAGTGCTGCTGTAAACATGGGTGTGCATATATCACTGTGGCATGATGTTTTCAGTTTTTCTGGGAAAATACCCGAACAGGGAATAGCTGAGTTGAATGGGACTTCCAATTTGAGTCTTTCTGAGAATTCTCCACACTGATTTTGACAGTGGTTGTACCAGTTTACACTCCCACCAACAGTGGAGAAGGATTCCTTTTTCCAATAGCCCCACCAGAATTTGTTATTGGTTGATTGCTTGATGATAACCATTCTTTCTGGAATGAGATAGAATCTCAGTATTATTTTAATTTGCATTTCTCTAATGAGCAGTGAGGTTGAACATTTTTTTCATATATTTATTTTCCATATATATTTCTTCATCTGAGAAGTGTGTGTTCATTTCTGTCTTGGTTACTTACCTTTCTCTCATTGCTGAGACAAAATAAGCAACACCCAAAATTAAGGAAGGAAAGAATTATTTGCTCATAGTGTTTGGAAGTTTCCATCCATAATCAGCTGGTTCCAAGGCTTGGCGGCATGGTACAGGGGCAACACTTCAAGGTGGCATAAGACAGCAAAAGTAGCAAAACCAAAGCAGGGTTAGAGCAAACACCTTTTTCCTCCTTTATATCGTAAGCAGGCCATGCTCCTCAGGTAAGTGTAGCACTCACACCATCTCTGAGCCCTCCTGCTGCACAGGGTGAGGATGATTGCAAAGTAAGGATCCTGGCCCCCTGCTGAATTACTTAAACTTCTGACCGTCTCAAATTGACATAATGAACAACATCCTAGAGCAGTAATGGCTCATCCTCTCTCTACACCCCAGGATGTAGAGTTGCTGAGTTACTTAGTTAAACTTCTAGATTTCTCGAGTTGACACAAATTATCAACCAGAACAACCTCAGATGTCCACTTTTTGATTGAATCTTTGAATTTGGGAGGTCTGACTTTTTTCAAATCTTTATATGGTCTAGATAGAAGTCTTTTGTATGAGGGATAGTTGACTAAATTTTTTCCCAATCTGTGGGTTGCCTTTGCACTGTGTTGCAGTTTTCTTTTGATGTGAAAAAACTTTTTAATAAGATGAGATCCCAGTTGTTGATTCTTTGAAGTATCTCTCATGCAGTTTAGGTTTTGTTCATGAACTCTCTGCCTACCCCAAGTCATCAAGATTTCTAATTACCTTTTCTTCCAGCAGATTTAGTGTTTCTGTTTTAATATTTAGATCTTTGATCTGTTTTGACTTTAATTAGTGCATGGTGATAGACGTGTGTCTAGTTTTAGTCTTTGGCATGTGAAAAGCCAATTTTTCCAACACCATTTATTAACAAGGCTATCCTTCTTCTTGTGAGCATGTTAGATCCCTTTGGCAAAGAAAAGGTGGCTGAATTTTTTTGTACTTGTGTATGTATCTTTTTTGATTTATTTTATTTTAAAGAGAATAAAACAAATCAAATCAAATCAAAACAAAACAGAACAGAACAAAGCAAATCAGAACAGAACAATGCAAGCAACACAGAACTTCACACTAAAATGATGTGAAGTCAACAGTGGCTACCATAATGTCTCTTGTTTTCTTTAAAATAGTCATCCATATTTTCATATACAATATAATCAAACAAAACAAAATAGTATAAAACCAATCAAAACAAAATAATGAAAGCATTATGGGACTTCAAAACAAGACAATGGGAAATCAGCAATGGCTACCATGTTTCTTGTTCTCTTCAAAATAGTTGTCCATACCCTCAAAGAAATCAAATAATAGAAAACAGACTAAAACCAATAAAAACAAAAGAATGAATTTGAAGGCCTGTAATGCTTTCACTCTTTTGTTTTAGCTGGTTTTATATTATTTTGTTTTGTTTGAGTTTATTGTGTGTGAATGTATGATCAACCATTTCAAAGAAAACAAGAGACACTAGGGTAGCCATCGTTAATTTCCTATTGTTATGTTTTGAAGACCTGTATTGCTTGCCTTGTTCTTTTCTGATCTGCTTTGTTGTGTTTTACTCTGTTTTGTTTTGTTTTTATTCTCTTTAAAATAAAAAAATAAAAGGATGAAAGCATTACAGGACTTCGAAACCAAATAACAGGAAATGAACAATGGTTACTATACTGTTTCTTTGTCTTCAAAATAGCTGTTCATACCATCACACATAATAAAATGAAACAAAACAAAACAGAATAAAACTAATTAAACAAAAGAATGAAAGCATTATAGGACTTCAAAACAAAATAATAGGAAACCAGTCATAATTACCATAATACTCCCATTATGTTCAAAATAGCTGCCCATACCATCAGACATAGTAAAAATCTGACAAAACAAGACAGAACAGAACCAAACTTAACAAAATTGTGAAAACATTACAATAGTTCAAGACAAGATAATAAGAAATCAACATTGGTTACCACCTTCTCCTTCTAGGTGTTTCCTCTCCTATCACCTATAATATCTATTGTGTTTTTGTATCCCACTAACTCCTTCTGTTTTTTATGCTAGTGCTCACCTGTATGAGTTCAAACTGTTTCTCCATGCACATGATCTCCAGTTGCATCCATTTACCTACAAGAACCTTGAGATTATCCTACTTTATAGCCAGGTAGCTTTCCATTGTATGAAAATACCGTATCTTTCTTATCCATTCTGCAGTTGATGGGCAAGTTACTCTTGCTTTTTCCTTGTCTCCTGTTGCATGGAACAATTGTTTTCTCCTCTTTGATTTTCAGTCTATCAATTTCCTTTAAAGTTAAATGTGTTTCTTGTATACAGTATATTGTTGGATCTTACTTCTTGATCCACTCTCCCTGTGTTTCTTTTCATTGCTGAATTGAGGCCATCTAGATTAATGGTTACAACCAGCATACACTGGTTTGTCTCTGCCATGCTATCTTCCTGCTGTTGGCCCTCTGCTTTTTCCCTTCATTCAATTTCCTGTCCTGTTTGGCGATCCTCCTCTGCTGCTGTTCCTGGAACCATGGTTATCTTTATCTCTCTCTAGAGTATCCTTCAGCACTCTATTGAGTTGGTTTGGTGGTCATGAATTCCTTCAGTTGTTCTTTACCATAGAAGTATCTTACTTTTCCATCAATTTTGAAAGATAGTTTTGCAGGGTACATCAATCTTGGTTGGAAGTTTTTTCTTTCAGGATTTTAAACACTTCACTCCAACCTCTTCTTGACTTAATGGTTTGTGTTGACAAGCCATGATTCTGATTGACTTTCTTTTATAGGTGATCTGTTTCTCTTCTCTAACAGCCTTTAATATTCTGTTCTTGTGCTGAGTTTCTGGGATCTTGATTATTATATGTTTATTTTGGTTATGGCTAGCTGGAGTTCTACATGCCTCACTTATCTGCATACCAGATCCTTTCCCCATGTTTGGGAAGTTTTCAGCTATTACTTCTGTAAATAGCCTTATTATTTCATTTGTGTTGACCCCTGCTTTTTCACTGACACCTATTATTCTTAAATTATTTCTCTTTGCATTGTCTTGCAGCCATCGAATTGTTATTTCCCGGGTCTTTGTTATTTTTAAGAGATCTTTCCTTTCATGATCACTAGCTGCGATCCTGTCTTCAAGGTCTGAAACTCTATCTTTAGTCTCTTTCAAGCAGTATTGCTAGCTTTCAATTGACTTTTTAATTTCCTGGATATCTTTTTGGATCTGTTTCATGCACTGTAATTTCTTCCTATATTGTTCATTCAAGGTTTTCATCAGTCTCTTATGCTCT
>RJWT010005444.1:0-30992 GCA_004365215.1 Cuniculus paca | reverse complement strand
TCTTTTGACATGCAAAAACTTTTTAATAAGACAAGATCCCAGTTGTTGATTCAAAGAAGTGTTTCCCATGCAGTTTGACTTTTATTCATGAATTCTCCACCTACCCCAATGTCTTCAAGATGTCTACTTACTTTGTTTTCTAGCAAATTTAGTGTTTCTGTTTTAATGTTTAGATCTTTGATCCATTTTGACTTTAGTTTATTGCATGGTGATAGACTTGGGTCTAGTTTTAGTTTTCAGCATATGGAAAGCCAATTTTTCCAGCACCATTTATTAAAGAGGCTATCTTTCATCCAGTGAGCATATTTGGCCCCTTTGTCAAAAATAAGGTAGCTGAGTGTGTTTGTATGTGGGGTTGTATCTTCTAATCTATTCCATTGATCCTCAGGTCTGTTTTGGTTCCAATACCATGCTGATTTCATTACAGAAGCTTTGTAGTATAATTTCAAGTATGGGATTGTGATGCCTCCTGTCCTGCCCTTGCTGCCCAGAAGTGCTTTTGCTATTCTAGGTCTCTTTTGGATCCAGATGAATTTTAAGAATGATTTCTCTAGATCTGTGAAGTATGCTAATGGTGTCTGGATGGGAATTGCATTAAATCTGTATAATAATTATGGGAGAATGGCCATTTTCACAGTGTTTGTTCTTCCTATCCATGAGCATGGAATGTCCTTCCATTTTGTGAGATCCTCTTCGATTTTTTTTTCAGAGTACTGTAATTTTCATTGAATAGATCTTTTGCTTCCTTGATAGGTTGATTCCTAAGTATTTCCTTTTTTAGATGCTATTGTGATTGGTGTGGTTTCTCTTGTTTCTCTCTCAGAGGGTTTGCTGTTTGTGTACAGGAATACGATTGATTTCTGAGTATTGACTTTATAACCAGCTACATTACTGAATTTGGTTATGATATCCAGAAGTCTTTCTATGGACTTTTGTGGGTCTTCTATGTAGAGTATCGTGTCATCTGCAGATAGTGATAACGTACCTTCTTCCTTTCCTATTCTTATTCCTTTTATTTCTGTCTCTTGTCTAATTGCTCTGGCTAATGTTTCCAGCACTACATTGAATAGGAGTGGTGATAATGGACATCCTTGTCTTGTTCCTGATTTTAGAGTGAAACCTTTCAGTTTTTGACCATTTAGTGTGATACTGGCTGTTGGTTTGTCATAGATGGCTTTTATCAGATTGAGGTAAAGGATATCTATTCCAATTTTCTGTAGGATTCTTATCATGAATGAGTGTTGAACTTTATCAAAAGCTTTTTCTGCATCTATTGAAATGACCATGTGATTCTTATCTTTGGCTCTATTGATATGGTGTATTACATTTATTGATTTGCATATGTTGAACCATCCTTGCATTCCTGGGATGAATCTTGCTTTTTCATGGTGTATAATCTTCTTGATGACTTGCTGCATTCTGTTTGCCCATGTTTTATTGAGGATTTTTGCATGTATTTTCATTAGGGAGATTGGCCCGTAGTTCTCTTACCTGGTTGGGTCTTTCTCTGGTTTTGGTATTAGGTTAATACTTGCTTCCAGGAATGATTTAGGGAGACTTCCTTCCCTTTCAATTTCATTGAAGAGTTTGAGGAGTGTTGGCATTAAGTCTTCCTTGAATTTCTTGTAGAATTCAGCTGTGAATCCATCAGGACCTGGACTTTTCTTGGTTGGTAAAGTTCTAATTACATTTTCAATTTCTTTAACTGAAATTGGGTTATTCAGTAGTTTTACCTCTTCTTGGTCCAGTTTTGGTAATTGATATGTTTCTAGAAATCTGTCCATTTCTTCAGTGTTATCAAACCTATGAGAGTAAAGATTTTCAAAGTAGGTATTGATGATCTTCTGTATTTCCACAGGGTCTGTAGTGATTTCACCCTTTTCATCCCCTATTGCATGGATTTGAGTTTTCTCTTTTCTTTCTTTAATAATTTTGGCTAGCGGCTTATCAATTTTGTTTATTCTTTCAAATAACCAGCTCCTTGATTCATTGATTCTTTGTATTGTTTTCTTAGTCTGAATTGCATTAATTTCTGCTCTGATCTTTATAATTTCCTCCCATCTTTTGTCTTTGGGTTGGGCCTGTTCTTCTTTTTCTAGATGTTTCAGATGTAACATCAGATTGCTTATTTGCATTCATTCCATTTTTGTATGTGGGAATTCAATGCAATTAATTTCCCTCTGAGGACTGCTTTCTTTGTATCCCACAGATTCCGGTAGGTTGTATTTGTATTTTCATTTGCTTGTGGATATTGTTTAATTTCTTCTTTAATTTTCTCTGTGGCCCACTGATAGTTGAAGAATGTATTATTTAATTTCCATGTGTTTATAGAGTTTTTGCAGTTTCCTTTGTTCATTAATTTCCAGTTTGATTACACTGTGATCTGATAGTATGCATGGAACAGTTTTGATTCCTTTGCATTTACTTAAGCATGATCTATGGGCTGATATATTGTCTATTCTAGAGAATGTACCATGTGAAGCTGAGAAGAATGCATACTCTGATACTGTTGGGTCGAAAACTCTGTAGACATCTACCAGGTCCATTTTTCACAGGTTTGGTTCAATTCTGTTATTTCTTTGCTGATTTTCTGTCTAGTTGATCTGTCTCTTTGTGTCAAGTGTGTATTAAGGTCTCCTGTTATAATTGTGTTATTGCTTATTTGATTTTTCATTTCTACTAATATTTGTTTCATATATTTGGGTGCTCCCATATTTGGTGCATATATATTTAAGATTGTTATTTCTTTCTCTTGGAGTTTTACCCTAACCTGTATGTAGTGATCTTCCTTATCTCTTTTGACCATTCTTGGTTTGAAGTTCACATTGTCTGCAAACAGAGGTAGCTACCCCTTCTTTTTTCTGGGTTCCTGTTGCATGGGTTATTGTTTTCCATCCTTTGACTTTCAGTCTATGAATTTCCTTTTGGGTTAGATGAGCTTCTTGTAGACAGCATATGGTTGGGTGTTGTTTCTTGATCCATTCTGCCAGTCTGTTTCTTTTGATTGGTGAATTGAGGCCATTTACATTAATGGTTCAAACTGACATATACTGGCTTGTTTTAGTCATATTATCTTTCTGCAGTGGTTCTTTACCTTTTCGCTCTGCTTAATTGTTTGCCCTGTTTGGTGTTCTTCTTCTGTTGATCTTCTTGACGTTGTAGCTAGTTTCATGTTTATCTATAGTATTTTCCAGTATTCTTTGCAGGGTTGGTTTGGTGGTCATGAAATTCTTCATCTGCCCTTTGTCATGGAAATATCTTATTTCTCCATTCATTTTGAAGGATAGTTTTGCAGGGTACATCAGTCTGGGTTGGAAGTTTGTTTTCCTTCAGTACCTGAAATTCTTCACTCCTTGCTCTTCTTGACTTCATTGTTTGTATTTAGAAGTCTGTTGTGATTCTGATGGGCTTTCCTTCATAGGTGATTTGCTTCTTTTCTCTAACAGCTTTTAATATTCTGTTCTTATGTTGAATTTCTGGAATGCTGGTTATCATATATCTGAGTGTTGATTTAACTTGGTTATGGCTAATTTTAGTTGTATAGGCTTCACTTATCTGTATGTAAGTTTCCTTTTCCACATTTGGAAAATTTTCAGCTATTACTTCTATAAATAGTGTTTTTATATCATTTGTATTTTCTCCTTTTTCATTTACACCTATCAGTCTTACATTGTTTTTCTTTGCATCATCTTGCCACTGCTGAATTGCTATTTCCTTATTCCTTGTTATTTTTTAAAGATGTTTCCTTTCTTCCTCACTAGCTGTAATCATGTCTTTGAGGTCTGAAATTCTATTTTCACATTCATTGAGGTGGCTTTGCCAGCTTTTAAAGGCATTCTTGATTTCCTGGATATCTCGTTGAATCTGTTTCATGCATTCTAATTCTTTCATGTATTATACATTCAAGGTTTCCATCCTTTTGCAGTACTCCTCTGTTTCCAACTGTATCTTCTTTAGATGTGCTTAGCATTTCTTTCATTACATTTATCATCTCTTGTTTTACCTGGGAAATCATTTCTAATGTCATTTCCTTTAAAGCTTCATGGAGTTGTTTCTTACTTCAGTTGCTCTCATTTCAGAAGTTTCAGGTATGTGGCTTATACTTTCTTCTATGTCCATGTCTCTTTGGCTTGTTTGCGATGCACTGGAGATGTGAGACTGCATTTTCCTCTTTCATTTTGTCATTTTCTTGTATTGCACTGTGGCAGGTGAATCCAAGGTGCACAGTTATGGGGCTCCAATGCTAGATGAAATTCACAGTGCATGCCTTCAGCTCCAGCCAAGACTACCACTGTGGCTGCTCTGTTGCTGGGCAGTGTCTGGGCAGAGCCCAGGCAGGTCCCCAGGAATACTCCAAATATCCTGGGCAGGTGGTGGAATTGACACAGGTCCCTACCAGGCTTCTCTTGAGGTCCCAAGATGCACTGTCAGGTGAAATTCACTGTGCATGGCTTTGGCTCACACCAGGTCCAGAGCTATGGTTGATATGCTGCTCTGGGCTGGTTGGGTGGGGCCCAGGCAGTACCCCCAGGACATTCAAAATGTCCTGGGCTGATGGTGGAATTGGTGCAGTTCCCTACCAGGGTGCTCGCAAGGTCTCAAGCTGCACAGCTAGGTGAAATTCACTGTGCACATCTTCAGCTTGTGCCAGGCCCAGATCTGTGGCTGCTACACTGCTCTGGGGTGGCTGAGTGTATCCCAGGCAGCACCCCTTGGATGCTCCAAACATCCCAGGCAAATGGTAGAATTAACAGGTCCTTACCAGTCTGCTTGCGAGGTTCAAAGCTGCAGAGCTAGGTGAAATTCAGTGTGTGTGCCTTCTGCTCTCGCCAGGCCCAGAACTGCAGCTGTTATGCTGCTTGGTGGTGGCTGGGTGGAACCCAGGCAGGACCCCAGGGATACTCCAAACATCCCAGGCAAATGGTAGAATTAGCACCGGTCCATACTGGTCTGCTCACGAGGTCAAGATGGACTGTCCTAAGAGGCCCCACAAGCCAAGCCCTAACTACAAAGGTGACCACTGGAGGCCAGATTGCCCTCTGAGGCCAAGGCCCCAGAGTTAAGACCCATCCTATGAGCTGGTCTAGCAGGACTGAAAGGTCTTGGGGCCCTTGTCTCCTTCCTCGAGCCAGACTGTCATTTCTGCCCATCGTCTCCACAGAGGAGCCTTGAGTAATCATGACAAGAGGTAAAAATGAGCTGATTGGTAGACATTGGCAAGGTCTCTTTGTCCTCCTCAACTCTAGTCTTCCTTTTAGGCATTGTACCTCAAACAGTCACCAAAATATATGTTGCTTAAACTGTAATTTGGATAACTTTCTTTTCACTCATTCTTTTTGGTTATGCTGAAAACCCCAACTCCTATCCTGGAGAGATTTTTACCACATCTAAATACTGTAATATATATCCAAGTTGCCAATAATCAAAGTGATGCTGAGACTGGTTTTTACAAATACAGTACATATTGTTTATATATATATATAGAGAGAGAGACAGAGAGAGAGAGAGAGGGTTAAGAAAGTTTCATCTGTCAAAATAATATATTAATCTGGTTCTTATAAGGTATCAAATTTAGAGATAATTATAACTAAGTCTAGAGAGATTTTTGACAAAGTGTCAGACTCCATCAATAAGAGGACCTAAGAGCCAATGGGTTACAATTACTACAACTTAAAAACAGTTTCTAAACTTACCTGTCAGCTCTAATGCTCATGCATTGATTATCCATGCCTTTGTATACATACTTTGATTATACATCCTTTATTTAAATTTTGTTGCTACCTAAGGAGGTGCCAAACCCCAAGGCATGAAACAGATAAAACAATAATGAATATGTTAGATTTCTTTTAGATTCCTTTTACTGGAATTCACCAGATCTTGTCCAGAAAACGTTACATGACATATATTGAGGCCTTAACTAGCTATACTCAGTGGGCTTTAAATAACACCACAGATGGTCTCTCTTTCCCAAATAAAAAAGTAAAATTAACAAGACAGGTAATCCTCAAAAATTGGATGACATTAGACATTCTAACAGCACAGGAGGTACTTATGCAATTGTAAGAAGTAAATGTGTGTACATTCCTGATTCTTCTGCTAATATATCAATAACTGTTCAAGATATTAGATGACAAATAAATGACATGTCAGATTCTAAAATTTCCCATGCCTTATTTCTTATCCTCCTTGTATGAGTTAATTCCAGCTCCTCTTGGTAAAAGTCTTTGTTAACTATACTCATAGTAATCCTGTTGATTCTATTATTTGGCCCATGCAAACTTATATTTAATTGTTTTTTTGGCTTTTTCTCCTTCAGACTTAAAACTGTACACTTACCCAAGATGAAAATGCCTGGTATCTACTGAGGGTCATTAGTTAGAACCTCTGAAGAGTATCTCTGACTGCCATTCAACAACCATGAACCCCTTCAGCCTGAAGAAGCCAGATTGGTCATCATCCATTCTCCTTCACAGCAGTTTGGGTTATTTCTTCAGAGGGGAGAATGTTACAGGCAGCTGCATTAGTCAGAAATATTATAGGCAGTCAGACAGGGCCAGGCCCTCAAAGGAGCCAGTACAGAAGACCAGATGTCTTATGATGTTGGAAGAGACAGACACCTCTTGCTGTGGGCCAGATCTCAAGACAAAAGTCAAAACAAATGCAACCACACCCTTAGTTTAGACAGCAGGGATATTCTGAATAGGTATGGATAAGGAGGAAGCCAGGAGCCACCATCCCAACCCCCTACAGGAAGAGTCACTGCTCTGTAAGAATGCTCCCTTGCTAAGTGACTTGCTTTCCCATTTGTCCCTGATTTGGTCAATTTTACCTGAACAATTAATCTTATTGGTTGACCATAGTTCTGTCCCACCTGATGCCCATCTACCTTGTGAGGTTGCAGGTTTTCCCCATCTTGGACCCATCTCACCTTGTGGTTTCACCCTAGAAAAGCCAGAGTCTTTGGTAACCCACTTGGGGCTTCTTATGCCTCTCTTTCAGACAGAAGCTTTCTTTCTCTCAATAAATATATTCTGCTCATAAGAAAAGAAAAAAAATAATGGCAGAGCCAGGCATGGTGGCACATGCCCATAATCCCGGCACTGAGACAGTAGGGTCACTGTGAGTTCGAGACCAGCCTGGGCTACAAAGGGAGCTCAAGGCCACCCTGAACTGCATAGTGAGACTCTGTCTCACAAAGACAAAAAAAAAAAAAAAAAGAAAGAAAGAGAAAAGAAATAATGGCAGAAAATTCCTCAAACATGGATAAAGAATTTGACATATAAATAAATGAGGCATGTAAAACTCTAAAAAGCTGGTACCAAAATGAAACTACCCCATGATGTATAATAATCAAGATTCCAGAAATTCAGCACAAGAGCAGAATGTTAAAAGATGTTAGAGAAAAGAAACAGATCACCTGTAAAGAAAGCCCATCAGAATAAAGGCAAACATCTAAACACAAACTCTCAAGTCAAGAAAAGCTTGGAGTGAAGTATTTCAAGTTCTGAGAGAAAACAATTTCTAACATAGACTGATGTACCCTTCAAAACTATCTTTCAAAATTAATGGAGAAATAAGATACTTCCATGACAAAGGACAAATGAAGAAATTCATGACCACAAAACCAACTCTACAAAGAGTACTGAAAGATATTCTAGACAGATAAAAATCGCCACTATTCCAAGAGTAACAAGAGAAAGAAACCACCAAGCAGGGCAAGCAATTAAACAGACAGAAAAAGCAGGAAACAAAAAGCAGGGAAAATATGCAAAGATAAGCCAATGCATATCAGTTACAACCATTAATGTAAATGGCCTCAATTCATCAATCAAAGAAACATACTGGCAGAATGGATCAAGAAATAAGATCCAACAATATCCTCTATACAAGAAACACATTTAACTCAAAAAGAAATTCATAGACTGAAAGTGAAAAGATGGAAAACAATCTGCCAGGCAACAGGACCCAGAAAAAAATCAGGGGTAGTTATTCTGTTTGCAAACAATGTGAACTTCAAATCAAGAATAAGCAAAAGAGATAAAGTCACTACATACTGGTTAGAGGAAAACTTCAAGAGGAAGAGATAATAATCATAAGTACGTATTTAGAGAATATAGGAGCACCCAACTATGTAAGACAGTTATTAATAGACATAAAAAGTCAAATAAACAATAACACATTGTAAGTGGCTACCTAAATACTCATTGTCACAGAGATTCATCAAATAGACAAAATCAACAAAAATTTCAACCTGAACCAAACCTAAGAACAAATGGACTTACCAGATGTTTTCAGTGTTCCACCAAACCACACAGGAACACACATTCTTCTCAGCTGTGTAGGGGATATTCTCTAAAATAGACCATCCGCTAGCCATCAGAACATGCTTAAGTAAATGCAGAGGAATTGAAATTATCCCAAGCTTATTAGCTGACCACAGTACAATGAAATTGGAAATTAATGGCAAAAGAAAATACAAAAACTCCATAAAAACATGAAAATTAGATAACACCCTCCTAAACAACCAATGGGGTCACAGATAAAGGAAGAAATTAAACAACATCTACAGTTAAACAAAAATGAGGACATAACGTGCCAGAAACTAGGTCACACAATAAAAGCAGTCCTAAGAGAGAAATTTATAGTGGTGAATTCTCATATCAGAAAAACTGAATGAGGAAAAATAAACAACTGAAGCTTGGAGCTTCTAGAAAAAGAAGGGCAAAACAAACACAAAGCCCATCCAAGGGAGGAAATTATAAAGATCAGAGCAAAAATAAACACAATGGAGACCAAGAAAACAATCCAAATAATTAATGAATCAAATACTTTGCTCTTTGAAAGAATAAACGAAATTGATAAATCCTTAGATAACCTTATCAAAAAAAAGGAAAGACTCAATTTCATGCATTGAGGAGTAAAAAGGTAAAATCATGACAAATCCTGTGAAAATACAGGAGATCCTCAATACCTACTTCATAAATCTTTACTCTCATATGATGGAAAACACAGAACAAATGGACAGATTCCTAGATATGTCTTATGGTTAATACATTGTGTCAACTTGAGAAGTTTAGAAGTTTAACTGAGAGACTCAGCAGGGAACCAGGGTTCTTACTTTGTAAATATCCTCATCCTGTGCAAAGGAGGGCAAGGACATTTTGTGAGTGCTGCACTCACCCTGGGAGGGGGGGTGGCCTGGGTACAATTTGAGGGTACAGAAGAGGCTTGCCTTTGCTCTTTTGCTCTGGCTGCTGCCTTGAAGTGTTGCCCCAGTGCCATGCCACTCTGCTTTGGAGCCAGCTGATTATGGACTGAAACCACCAAGAACTGTAAGCTAAATAAACCTTTCCTTGCTTCACTTTGGGTGTTAGGTGTTTTGTCCCAGCAATGAGAAAAAGTAGCCAAGACAATATGTATCAATTGCCAAAGCTGAATAAAGAAGTTATAAAAATTCCAAATAACAAAATATCAGTTAATGAGATTGAAAATTTAATTAAAAATTTACGTACAAAGAAAAGCATAGGACATGATGGATTCACTGCTGAATTCTATAGCAAATTTAGATCAGATTTAATGCCAAACCTCCTCAAATTCTTTAATGAAATTGAAAGGGAAACAATACTCCCTATCTCATTCCTGAGAGCAAGTATTGCCCTTATGCCAAAACTAGAAAAAGACCAACCAAAAAAGAGAACAACGGGCCAATCTCCCAAATGAACACAGATGCAAAATTCCTCAGTAAGGTATTTGCAAACAGAATGCACCAAATCACTAAGAAGATTATACAGCATGACCAAGTGGAATGCATCTGACGAATTCAGGGATGGTTCAACATATGCAAATCAATAAATATAATATATTACATCAACAGAGTCAAAGACAAAAATCACATGATCATCTCAATAGATGCAGAAAAACATTTTGAAAATTCAGGACTTGGAAGAGATGGTCTTTATCTCAATCAATAAAAGCAATCTATGACAAACCAACAGCCAATGTCATACTAAATGGGTAAACCTGAAGGCTTTCACCCTTAAAACAGGAACAAGACAAGGATGTTCACTAGCACTACTCCTATTTAACATAGTTCTGGAAAACTCAGACAGAGCAATTAGACAAAAGACATAAAGAGAAGGAATAAGGACAAGTAAAGAAGAAGTTAAACTATCATTATTCACAGATGAATGATATTGTACAAGAAGACCCAAAAAATCCACCAAAAGACTCCTAGAGTTAATAAACAAATTCGGTAGCATAGTTAGATATAAAGTCAACACTCAAAAATCAATAGCATTACTGTACACAAACAACAAACTCACTGAATGAGAAATTAGGAAAACCACACCCTTCACAGTAGGATCCAAACAAATACTTAGGAATCAATCTAAAAAAGGAACTAATAGATTCATATATAGAAAATTACAGTACTCTCAAAAAATTTACAATACTCTGAAAAAGGAGATTAAAGAAGATATCAGAATGGAAAGATATCCTTTACTCATGGATAGGAAGAACTAACATCGTGAAAATGGCCATACTCCCAAAATTGTTACACAGATTTAAGGCAATCCCTATCAAAATACCACTAACATACCTCACATAATTATAGAAAACATTCCTAAAATTCATTTGGATGCAGAAGAGACCTAGAATAGCAAAGGCAGTCCTGGGCAACAAAGGCAAGGCAGGAGGCATCACAACCCCTGACTTGAAATTATACTACAAAGATACTGTAATAAAATCAACATGGTACTGGCAAAGAAAACAGACATGTGGACAGTGGTACAGATTATAAGATGCAGACACAACTATAAACACACTCAGCCACCTTATCTTTGACAAAGGGACCAAACATGTTCAGTGGAAAAAAAGACACCCTCTTTAATAAATGGTGCTGGAAAAACTCTCTACATGCCTCAGATTAAAACTAGAACCATGTCTATCATGACACACTATACTAAAGTCAAAATGGATCAAATATCTAAATACCAAAATAAAAACACTAAATCTATTGGAAGAAAAAGGTGAAACACTTGAAGACATAGGGGTATCAGAAATTTCATGAACAAAACCCAAACAGCATGGGAAACACTTCTAAGAATCAACAACTGGAATCTCATCTTATTAAAACTTTTTCACTGCAAAAGAAACCACCAACAGAGTGAAAATATAACCCACAATGTGGGAAAAACTTTTAGCCAACTGTCCCTCAGACAAAGGACTTCCATCTAAAATATATAGAGAATTGAAAAAATATCAGACCCCCCATATTCAAATAAAGAGTCCAAAAATGGACATCTGAGAGGAATACACACTTCTCAGGTGAAGAATAAAATGGCAAATAAACAGATGAAAAAAATTGCAATATCACTGATCATTCAAGAAGTGCAAATTAAAACAACACTGAGATTCCATCTCACCCCAGAAACAATGGCTGCCCAACTAATTAACCAAGAACAAACGTTAGAGGGGCTGTGAGGAAAAACGGATACTTCTTCACTATTGGCAGGAGTGTAAACTGGTACATCCACTGTGAAAATCAGTGTGGAGATTCTTCAAAAAACTAGAATTAGTGGTCTTATTCCATTCAGCTTTTTCCCTTCTGGGTGTCTTCCTAGAAGAATTAAAATCATACCACAGTGATATGTGTGCTCGCATGTTTATAACAGCACAATTTGTAATAGCTAAATCTTGGAAACACACCATATCCCCATCAACCAAGTAATGGATAAAAAAGATGTGGTGTTTTTTATACAATAGAGTACTATTCAACCATAAAGAAGGACAAATTTGAGACTTTCAAAGTCAATTGTTTGCAATTTGAGACCATACTCATAAGTGAAATAAATCAGATTCACATGTGTAAACATTTTGTTGACTCCCTAATGTGAGAAATTGAAAGAGTAAATAAGATCCAAAATGTACAATGATTATGGTGAAATGGGAAGAAGCTCTTCAAAAGGAAAGAGAAACTCGGATGGCAGAAAGGAGAAAAGAAGGAAGGGAAAAGGAAAAATATATATATATGTGTGTATACACATACACACAAAATAGTTAAGATATTTATACTACTAATTGCTATTAGTTCATTGAAAGGAAAGGTTTGTGCTTGTATTGTTTATTCATTTTTCATGCTTATACCTTGTAATACAAGAAACTATTTTAACAATAACAATATGCAATGTACCAACCATTGTTACTCTTCTACAGTCTTGTTTTGCAATTTTGTGCCATTGTTTTTACTGAGTTTTTCCTTTAAAATAAAAAAGGAGGGCAGAAACAGATTTGTCTTCCCCTTTTTCTCTTGTTGCTTTTGTTATCTTCCATTGCCATGAACTGTTACCCCCCTGCCATGTGCCACCTTACCTTGGAGCCAACTGATTATGGACTGAAACCTCTACAAACTGAGCAAAATAAACCTTTGCTCTTTTAACCTTGGGAGTTCAGTATCTTGTCTCAGCAAGAAAAAAGTGATTAAGATACTAGCTGATATTGTGGACCACAAATTATAAATTGAGTCTAGAGGCTGTCTGAAGCTGCCCTTGTCCTGCCCTTTGAGCTAGTCTGAAACAAGAAAATTATCCTTTCTTCTGGTCACAGCTGAAAATCCTACGGCTAATGATGCTGTGGTGACCACAGAGTGAGATACGACCTGCTGAGAATGATAAGGCACCTGAGGAAACTACAGTTTCCTTATTGTCTCCGTCTCTTCCTTGTCCTTGCAAGAATGCTTTGCTCTTCTTACTAGTCCACACATAGTCACCATTACTGTTCCCAGAAACACTCACTGCCCTTCACCCATTGTCCTTGACACAGATGTACTCAGCAAATATCAAGGTTCTGGCTGCCTTGTGGCATTTTGTTCCCTGTGAAGAACTGGTCATCTCAGATCCCTGGAGCACTGCTATTTTGCATCTTGCTCCTTATTCTTGCCAAGTACTGTAACACCTGGCAGGAGATTTTTAGTGCACCTCAGAGGTCTCTGATAAGTCAATAATTGGTAAATGACTAAATATGTTCCATGTTGTGTCTTATGCAAGGTCTTATGCAAAGTGTAATGAAAATATTTTATTGCTTTGAAAAGAAATAAAAGCAAAAATATAGAGTGAGTACTTGCTAAATGTACTGCTAAGAATTTCATATAAGTGAAATGAATACATTTGTATTCACTCTTTACAATGAGCAGACTCTGTTGGCATAAGGTTAAATAAGTTAGAAGGTAGCATCACTGGGACAGACAACCAGGTGTAACTACAAACTCCATTCTTCAAACCACTTAAAACTGAGAAGTTTAGCAGAGTAAAGATAAAAGCAGGCATATGATCAAGAAAATATTAAATCAATAATTTTTACATTTTCAAAGGAAAACTTAATTAGTTTTTGGCACGGGGGTTAATAACAGTATCTTGTTGCAAGGCATTGTTTTCAACTTTAAATATATTCTGTTTGGGAATGAATCACCTTCCTCCATCTATTTAGCTAAAGACTGCTGCAGCTTTTTCCAGACTGTTTAAGGAATGTATTGAACCCAGACTCAGTTGGACCACAACAAATATTTAAGAGAGTAAACCCGGCACTACAATTTTAAGGTGAATGCTAATGATCAAAAGCATAGAGGCTATGTCTTAAAATTCAAATTGCTAGGCCCTGTCCCAAGCATAATGAATTAAATTTGCTGGTTGTATGGCTCAGCAATTTGAATTTTTATTTTTATTTTTAATTTTTCAAATTTTTTTTTACTAGAGATTGAACTCACAACTTCGCTCCTGCCAGGCAGCCGCTTATGCCACTGAGCTAAATCCCACGCCCATAAAATCATCTCTGCTTCTTTTTTTGTGCCTGGAGTAAAACTCATGACCTTGTACTTGCCAAGCAGGCACTGTGCTGCTGAACTGTATCTCTGGCCTAGGAATCTGAATTTTAACAACTCCGAAAATGTTTCTCATTCATATATACTTTGACCCTTAAGTCTTGCTGACTTCACTGATTCAAGGAAATAGCCCATTTGTTTTGTTTTGTTTTGTTTTGTTTTGTTTTTGAGACAGGGTTTCACTATGCAGTTCAAGCTGACCTTGAACTCCTGTATGTAGCCCAGGTTGGCCCTGAACTCACAATGATCCTTGTGCCTCAGCGTTCTGAGTGCTGAGATTCCAGGCGTGCACCACCATGACCAGCTCCATGTGTTCTTTTTTGAACTGCTTTTAAGAAGATTTGAATTTTGCAGCTAATCTGGAGAACTCACCAGGAGAAATGCTTCTATGTTCAACAGGAAGTTTTCAGTAAAATGTAATTTTAGAGTACAGAAGATTGTCTGGATATGTTCAAGTCAATTTACCAAGGACTAAATGATTGTTAATTAAGTGCCAGGCACTGGGCTTTGAAGCCCTAGTAGAGAGGAAAAATGAGAAGGGACACTTCCCAAAGGAAGAGACCTGTGAATAATAAACAACTCTAGAGGCAGAAAAACAAACAAACAAGCAAAAACAAAGTAAAAGAAATTGACAAACTGCCTGCCTGCACTGAGGGGTGTGGTTTTGTTTTGTTTTGCTTTGTTTTTGCAAGCATTAAGAGTATGTTATACTGTGACACAAGAAGCCCTAGTAGGAAAATTGGAAGACAAAGAAAAAAATTGTGATAATTTGACTTGTAATAGGTTTTTCTGTGGATTTATTGATTATTGATGCTAACGACTTTACTATTTTGTTGGTTTGGTTTTGTCAATTTTAAGCTATCATTCACGCTTCTCTGTGTTCACAGTGGGCAGCATTAGTCTTCCTGAAGCAAAAAGTTGCTTCGGTTTTTATGAGGACATGAACAGAAAGTTCCTTAGGAGCCTCAGATTTCAGTGCTCTATGTAAGTACTAGCATTTGGTAGGCTTCCTCTACTTGCTTCTTACTTTTTGATCAACTCATATCTAGTTTAGACTGATATCTGGCTGAGTTAGGGCATGTTTGATCTTGGAATAAGAGTCTAACAATAAATAAATATCCCATGGAGCCTTTTAGGTTTTATCTAGGTGAAAAATCTCTTTTATCATCAGAGTTCTTTGATGTAGATGACCCTTTGGTCTTTTGATGTGCCAAATGCCCAGAGTGAAAGGGTGTCTCAACAAACTAGCAAACCCAATTTTGGGTTTGTGGAGATGAAGAACTAAATGACATTCAGATAACTGAAAACAACACATGCAAGAAAACCAAGGCTCCGGTTCTGCCCTTCTATTACCATCTCGATTGCTTTATAAATTGACTAATGAGAAACTGGTTGTAGATTTATTTCTAGTGAACCCCTTTTTTTTTGTTTGTCTAACAACTCAGTTTTATATAATGTATCATGACAAACTAATTGCAGATGCTCCCTGACCTACAATAATTTTCTGATGAGCTTACCAAAAGCTGAAAATACCCTATTTGAAAAATACACTTAACAGGTCTAACCTACCAACCATAATTCCTTAGCAACATGGTATACTGCAGACAATCATTTATTTACTCTCATGCTGGTATAATTTACAGCGATCTATACAGCTTGATGTGGCTACTCACTATGACAAAAGTATAGTGAATACTGCAAGCCAAGGAAAACATCCAAATTCAAAATCTGAAGTATGGTTTCTACTGAACACAAACTTTCACACCATCGTAAATGAAAAAAAAATCTTTAAATCAAACCATATTAAAACAGGGAACATGTTTAATCATTTTTTTAGAATTTTACCAACATTTTACATATTTATTAATAATAAAAGTAAGAGATATACACTGTGGACAATCATGTACAGGAATAGAGGCACAATAATAAGGTCATACCTTTGTGGTCTAATGAGCGATGTTAATGTCTCTTTTAGGGAACATACACAGGGACTGCCTCTGTCCCTCATTTAGGGGTGCAGCTAAGACTCTGAAACAACACTTGAAGAATAAAAAATAGAGTGGAGGGGCAGTGAGGAGGAAAAAAAGAGAAAGTAGGAGCAAGAGGGATGAAGAAGGAAGTAAGAGGAGATAGGTAGAAGAGGGGGTAGTGTGAAAGGAAGAAACAGAAACGTACTAGCTAGAAGAATTATATTTTGCCAATATTTAATAGCATGGATCTTATTGTGTAAAATCATCTTAACATTGAGAGGTTAAAAACAATAACAAATATTTATTAGTGTGCCATTTTTGTGGATGAGAAATCCAGGCACCTCTTACATGCATCCGGTAGATTCAGGGTCTCACAGTACGGCAGTGAAGGGTTTTCCAGAGTTCTCCACGACCGAAAGCTCGATTGGTGCAGAATCCACGTTCAAACTTGCTCATGTTGTTTCAAGCAATACTCAGTAGGAAACGACTGGATGTGCACCTTAGTTCCTTTCTGTTTACTTTTGCTATTGGGGAACAGAGAAGTCAATTCTTTGCAATATATGACTGTGTCTAAGAAAGCTGGTTTCCATCAGGGCTAGAAAGTTAGACAAGCCAGGTGGAGGCCAGTCTTTTTTCAATCTAATTTTGGAAGGCACCTTTCAGCATTTTTCAAACTCTTTTTATTATATCAAGTCACTAAGTCAGTCCCACACTTGAGAGGAAAGAATCATACAGCATCACTAAGACTATGAGACAGAGATCACTAGAGGCCCCTTCAGAGCCTTCTTATCATAAGTAATATAGTATAATTATGGAGCAGAGAAATTCATATGTATAGATCATTGAAAGCTGCTGTGACAGTTGAGCTAAGAAGATGTTCATTTAGAGTATCCAAGTGGAAAAAGAAAGAAATGGATAGATTTAAGAAATCATTGGGTCACCCAATTCAACAGGATATATCGTTGAACAATAAGTGTTAGGTGTACAAGGAAAAGGAAAACTGAGAATGAAACTTAGATTTTACCTTGTAGAGATCACTGATATGTAGTTGCATCCACTGATTTAGAGAATAAAGAAGTCTGAATGGTAGGGAATGTGGCAGTTTGTGTGGAGTCTGTCTTTAAAAGACTGTGAGACATAAAAGTGACCCTGGTCAGGAAACATTTGGAAACATGATCTGGTGTTCAGAAGGGAAAACTGAGGTATAGTTAAGAATGTGAAAGTCTCTAGAATAATGACAGTAATAGATGTCAGTGGAGCAGATGAAATTTCAGACAGAATGATCATAACCAGGCAGAGATGTGCTGCTCTAGAAAATTTTGGCAATAGCAAGTAACAGCTGGATTTGTGTGGGCAAGAACAAGATAGAACACAACAAAGGGTCGGACTATGCAACGCTTTTAAAATCAACAGATACTTGGACATTTCCTTTGTGTAATTTAAATACTTCTTTTTCTTTGTGCAATTTAAATACTTTTTTTTAAATACTTCTTTGTGCAATTTAAATACTTCTTTTTCTTTGTATATTTGTAAAAATTGTATAAACATGCATATTATATGTAGTGGATAAGCAGTTTGTGAACATATGTGATTTGTGTCTATTTTGTGAGAATTTCTGCACCGAAATTAATCTTGGCTAAGTACAAGGCAAACTTCCAGATGACATTAAAAGACTGTTCAGGTTTATGACTAGGGAACATTTGAGGAAAATACCAGTGGTGGCATCTTCTACATTTAACTAAGGGGCTATACGATTTTTTTGGACATTATTAGCAAGAGAGAAAAATCATATTTAAAAGCAAGGTAGTATAGGTGGGAAAATGCAGGTGCACTGAGATTTTCTCTGCTTTTGAAAGAAGCGATCAGCCTTGTGTCCTCTTGTGACGTTCCGTGATGTCTGAGGAACCTGGAGCACTGGCTCCCTAGTTAAACTGATTCATTAAAGAGTAGTCACCTGAAGCCGGGCGTGGTGGCTCACGCCTGTAATCCCAGCACTCGGGAGGCTGAGACAGGCGGATCATTGTGAGTTCGAGACCAGCCTGGGCTACAAAGTGAGCTCAAGGCCAGCCTGAACGGCATAGTGAAACCCTGTCTCAAAAACAGGGCTGGGGATCTAGCTCAGCGGTCTAAGTGCCTACCTGGCAAGCGCAAGGTCGTGAGTTCAATCAAAAAAAAAAAAAAGTAGTCACCTGAAATACTGGATCTGGGATCACAGCGAATGTTTGTAAATACAGTGATTAGATGGCATCATAATTATTAATAATTAGATAATATGTTGGTACTGTAACAAAACTGGCATTTTTTTTTTGAATATGAATTTTCCTCTTAAAGCAAATAAATTCCAAAAGTATACATATGACTTTGTCTAACTAGGATCCTTAGAAATACAGTAAATTTCTAGGGTTGATTAAAAAAAGAGAAAAATGTCAGGGATAAAACATTAAGACCAACCCCCAAAAGTGCAGTCTTCAGATTTAAGAGTATGGGAATGGAATTCTAAGAAGACAAAGATTTTGGCCAGGAAACGAGGTACTTCTAGCTAGAATTGTTGTTCTTCAAACTCTTGTACTATATTTTAAAACTTATTTTAAAATTATTTTGCACAAAAATCACAAAAACGGAACAAGAGATTACCATGTACCCCTTTCCCAGCATTCCCAAGTGATAATAGTTTTTTGGAAATGCACATTAGAATCAGGAAGTTAAGATTTATTGAATACTAACTTAAATTTTGTCAATTATCCAAGTAATTTCTGTGTTTTTTGACCAGATTCTATTTCTGAATTTCACATTCCATTTAGTATTCATATTTCTAATTTGAGAGGCATTGTCCTAACTTGAATATGCTCAATTTGTCTGATATACTCTTGCAATGAAATTCAAATGACTTTTTGAAAAAAATATAATAATGGTGCATGCCATCAAATGTTAGAATTTTCAAGGAATTCTATTTATTGTTTATGATTCTTTTCACTCTCTAATTATTAACAAATGGGGAAATGAAATTTGGAGCTTTATAGGTGTGGTGGAGTGACAACTGGTACGCAACTTGTAACACCCAGCTGAACTGAATCAGCACGGTGCTGTGCGTGGAGGGCCCACCTGAGAACTGTTGTTAACAACATAAAAAGGAAAACTGGAGAGGAAGAGGTGGTGTGGTTGGTTCCCCTGTTGCTGTTGGTTCTCCTAGAGGAGCTTGATGAGCTTCTTTGCTGATGTGAATTTGTCTGTTCTCACCATTGGAGGAGCTTGGAACCTCAATGTCACTGAGAATGGCTGCCTTTCACCTTGGGGGTGCTCTGGTCCTTACTTTGAACATTGCTTCCTGGCTCCAGTGTAGAACCCACAGCCTGCTGGCACAGACTTTCTAGCTTTCACCACTGACCTTTGGGCCTTCCCAGCACAGATTGGTGAAACAGACTTGCATGAGTCATTGTCGTGGGCTCTAGGCCTCCAGTCGGACTCATAGGGGCCATTGTCATGGGCTCTAGGTCTTCAGCTGGACTCATGCAGGACATTGCCATGGTATCCAGGCCCTTGGCTGGATTCTTTGGGTCTTTAGTGTGTGGACAGATTTCCTGCACTGTTTTGCATTTGACTCTTTGGGTGACTATTATAACATAATTTTATAAATTGTGTGCCCTGTATTAAGTTGTTTTCCTTGCAAACCCTGACTACAGCAACAGGGATCCATACATATTCTTTATTATTGCTGTCATCATTGTTGGTTTTGCTCCTTCTGCTGCTGCTGCTGCTGTTGTTGTTGTTGTTGTTGTTTTACAGGGCTGGGGATCGTCCCAGAGCCTTGCACATGCTACTTGTAAGCAAATGCTCTACAGCTAATTTATATCTTCATCCTAGTATGCTTTATTATCAGAAAACTGGTTTAGATAGTATATTTTGGACTTGGGTTATTTTCTGAATTGAGCTACTCAGGAAATTAAGGTACTTGATGCAAAGTCAAAATGAGTAAGTTGAAACTACAGATTTTTCCATCCAGTGGTGCAGGTCATCTAGGCGTTCTAATCTATGGAGATTTACAAAATCTAATTACTCCTGCCCAACAAACTCATGAGCCAAAGCTAGCAGAAATGTTCAGCCAATACATTTCATTTTTATTTTAGACAAGGAGTAAAACTGCGTTTTTCTTCTCCATGGAGAGTTAGGCATGAAGTTAAACCTGTTTTCACCAACTGCACATGAGAAAACGTGGTGTGAGTGTGTATGTGTGTGTGTGTGTGTGCATGCACTGTATGTAAAATCTAGTATTTGCTGTGTGCTAGCTAAGAACTCTACCATTGAGTCACATGATTAACTCTATTATTTCTTGGAGGAAGATCCCTTACCCTCTACTGTAGAGATGGTAGCTAATGCATCAGCCTGGGTTCCTGAGAGACACATGATGAGCTACCAACTGTTCAGCAAGAGTCACATAGGATGAGTAAGAAGTGAAACCTTGCAGGTTTAAACCTTTGAGGTTTGGGGAGGATGTGCAGGGAAATGTTATGGTATCATAGCCTATACTATGCTCACTAATGGATCTTCACAACTCTGCCAAGATAAATCAATGGTTAGTCTCAAAGGAACACTTGTTTTGTTTTGTTTTTTCACAAAAAAAGAAGAAAATTATTGACAAAGGTTCAAGTCCCATGGAGTAGCAAAGAGTTTGTAAGACAAAAGGTTTTCCAGAAGGCAATAAAAATACACACTGCTAATTATGTTATAAAAAAACCTAAAATAACATCAACGTCAGCTAATATCTGCAGTGTATTATGTGACAGGCATTGTGTATGTGTTGTTTCTTTTAATTCTCATAAGATTCTAACTAGGTAGTTATTATTTGTCTATTTTGACAATAAAGTGTTAAAACTTGTGGACATTAACTTTCTTACATGCAGACTCAAATATAAGAAGTGAAACTGGAATTTAAATCCAGTAAAGCACAGCGTAACCTTTTATCTACTATATTATATTTTTTAAAAAACATATAAATTTCTAGTAAAACATTTGATTGTTCATGTCTGAGACAATTAACTTTTCTTTTAAAATTTCCTAAGCAAGTTTAGATGAGCAACTTGTAAAAAGTTCTACAAGCTCAGGCAAAAGCAAATTTGTCTATAATCTTTGAAAACAGAAGTTTCTATGAAACATTAGTTTACTTATTTCCAAGGTGGTGTGCCATAAGAAATCATGATAGGCTAAATGTTGATTATTGGAAGTACTTCCCATGCAGTCTAGTTCTTTCCATGAAGTCTCTGCCTACCCCTATGTCTTCAAGATTTCTATCTAGTTTCTTTTCCAGTAGATTTAGTGTTTCTCTTTTAATATTTAGATATTTGATCCATTTTTGACTTTAGGTTACTGCATGGTGATAGACATGGGTCTAGTTTTAGTTTTTGGCATATAGAGAGCCAGTTTTTCCTGCACCATTTATTGAAGAGGCTATCTTTCTTCCAGTTAACGTGTTTGGTCCCTTTGTCAAAGATATGGTTGCTGAGTGTGTTTATAGTTGTGTCTGCATCCTATAATCTGTTCCACTAATCCTCAGGTCTGTTTTTTACAGTACCGTGCTGATTTTATCATAGTTCCTTTGTTATACCATTTCAGGTCTCAGATTGTGATGTATCCTGACTTTCCTTTGTTGAACAGGATTGCCTTTGCTATTATAGGACTCTTCTGCTTCCAGATGAATATTAGGAAAGTTCTCTCTAGTTCTGTGAGGGATGCTAATGGTATTTTGGTGGGATTGCATTAAATTTGTATAAATCTGTAAAACTTGAAAAAGTTTTGGGAGTATGGCCATTTTCACTATGTTGATTCTTCCTATCCATGAACAACGGATATCTTTCCATTTCTGATATCCTCTTTGATCTCCTTTATCAAAGTACTAAAATTTTCAGTATATAGATCTTTACCTTCATTGTTAGATTGATTCATGAGTATTTCTTTTTTTTTTTTGGATGCTATCATGAAGGTTGTGGTTTCCCTACTTTCAATGAGTTTATTGTTTGTGTGTAGGAATGCTATTGATTTTTGAATATTGACTATGTATCTAGCTATTCTACTGAAATTGGTTGTTAAATGTAGAAGTCTTGTGGTGGATTTTTTGGTATCTTCAGTGAGAGTATCATGTCATCTGCAAGTAATGATAGTTTTAACTTCTTCCTTTCTTGTCTTATTCTTTTTGTTTCTGTCTTTTGTCTAACTGCTCTAATGCTTGCAAAACTATATTGAATAAGAGTGGTGATAGTGGACAACCTTGTCTTGTTCCTGATTTTTAAGTGAAAACTTTTAGGTTTTGTCCATTTAATATGATATTGGCTGTGGGCTTGTCAGAGATGGCTTTTATCAGATTGAGATAAATATCATCGATTTCAATTTTTCTATAGAGTTTTTGTCATAAATGAAATTTGGACTTTGTCAAAAGATTTTTCTGCATGTATTGAGGTAATCATGTGATTTTTGTCATTGGCTCTGTTGATATGGTGTATTACATTTATTGATTTGTGTATGTTGACTAATCCCTGCATTCCTGGAATGAATCCCTCTTGGCAATGGTGTATAATCTTCTTGATGATTTCCTGAATTGTGTTTATAAGTATCTTATTGTGTATTTTTGCATTGCTGCTCATTAGGGATATTGGTCTGTTGTTCTCTTTTTTGGTTGAGTCTTTCTCTGGTTTTGGTATCAGAGTTATATGTGCCTCCTGGAATGAGTTAGGGAGTATTGCTTCCTTTTCAATTTCACTAAAATGTTTGAGAAGTATTGGCATTAAACCTTGTCTAAATTTCTTGTAGAGTTCAGCAGTGAATCCATCAGAACTTGGTCTTTTCTTTGTTGGTAAATTTTTAATTACACTTTCACTATCATTGACTGATACTGGGTTATTCAAAATTTTTATGTCTTCTTTATTCAGCTTTGGTAATTTGTACATATCTAGGAATCTGTTGATTTCTTCTGTGTTTTCTATTCTATAAAGCAAAGATTTTCAAAGTAGGTATTGTTGATCTTCTGAATTTCCACAGGATCTGTAGTGATTTCACACTTTCCCCTCATTCCATAAATTTGAATCTTTTCTTTCCTTTTTTGATAAAGTTAGGTAAGGGTTTATCAATTTTATCTATTCTTTGAAAGAACCAACTTTTCAATTCAATGATTCTTTGCATTATTTTATTGGTCTTGATTGCATGAATTTCTGCTCTGATCTTTATCATTTTCTCCCTTATCTAGGTTTTGGGCTTGACTTGCTCTTCTATTTCTAAAAGTTCAATGTACACTATTAGGTTGTCTAGTTCTACTCATTCTGTTATCCTGATATGAGAATTCACCACTATAAATTTCTATCTTAGGAATACTTTCATTGTGTGATGCAAGTTTTGGTATGTTGTGTTTGTATTTTGGTTTAATTGTGGATATTATTTAATTTCTTCCTTTATTTCATCTGTGACACACTGGTTGTTCAGGATGTTGTTATATAATTTCAATGTGTTTATGAAGTTTTTGTGGTTTCTTTTGGTTGCTCATCCTGCCTGTCCATTCTGTGCACCCTGGCTGGAGGCCCTACTATGTGACTGATGTGCTTACCAGTCTCTGGGCCTCCTGCACTGCTCACCTGTATGTCAGCATCTGTGTTTTGAGGAGTAAGTCTCTGGGCCTGCCTACTATGATGTTCACCTGGCTCTCAGCAGCTGCTGGTCTCTGTGTCTTCCTGTGATGCTGTTCATTTAAATCCCAGCAGCTGCTGGAAAGTAGTAAATGCAGGTTTACTTGGAACTATAGAATGTAATCTTAATTTGAAAACTGTTTGTAGATATAAAAAAATTACAGAACTTTCTTCCCTCAGAACCATTATTGGTAAATTTTTAGATGTTTCAGCCAAATATACAACTTCAAAACAATTTAAAGTAATTCAGGAAAAAACCATACATATACAAATGTTGTAAAAGAAATGTAACTTCAGTATTACAAAATTGAGAAGACCATGCTTCTAGTTTAGAAGTCTAACATTGAAAGGTATTCCAAATAAGAGTTCATGTACTTGGAGGAAAAGTTGTATCTTTATTTTCCTTAACTTCTTGCTGAAGTTTAGTGTTTCTTTAATACAGTCTGGCTATGAACATAAGTAACAAGCCTATTATTTTTGATCTGTAAATTTACACAAAAATTACAGAAGTAATAGCAGCATTTGTCATTTTTCAAAAACACAACTAAGATGTTTTCATATGCAGTCACAGCAGTGACGGATATCATACCAGAAAATTTATGATCATCACTACCTCAAACTTATATTACTAGATACATGACTAGAACTTATTTTTAATATTCTTGTGATGAAACTTAGATTTCTATATATTATTCATTTATTTTGCTATTCGACTAATTTCAATATGCATATATATTTGTGCAATATAGATATATGTATAAATCATATATGTTCTGATAATTTTTAAAGGATATTCAAATAATCAAGATGGAAAACAAAACAAAACAAAGCAAAGCAGAAACCACAACCATTAACTGACTTTTAGAATTTTTATCATATGCACTGCACCAGTTTTTGTAGGTCTGGTTTCAATTTGCTTATTTCTATACACATGTTATAAATCTTTCCTGTGTATGGTAGACTATGCAAGATGCCAAGACTATGCACATAAATTGTATGAAACCCAGCACTTGCCCCAGTTGAGAACAGGGTGACAATGTTAGAGGAATATTAATTGAAGGTTAAAGATCCCCATCAGAAAGAGGTTGCAACATTTTAAGGAAAATGTATTTGTGCTAATAGAGGTAGTCACATGTCATATTAATGCCTCAAGTTTTGCCAGGCAGAAAAGTGAAAGAAGGACATTCCATATGGTATAGTGAACAAATCATTGATGTGAAGAGTAAAGGAGATTTTGGCTGTGGTTTGGTCTGTGTGTTTCGCAGCATGTTGCAGATGCTGTTGGAAGAGCAGAACAACAATATCTTCGAGGCTTTGCATGAAAGTGCAAGAGATTCATCCTTAATTTTGCAAAAATTGAAGCACTGGGAAGTGTGTGAACAGGTTATTGTCAGAGCTATAATTTAGGAAGATTAATCTGGTTGCAGAATATTGCCTTGGAGAAAAAGAAAGCAGTAGACCAGTGAAAAGGCTATTACAATGACAAAGTAGAAATCTTCTAAAGGCTTGCATTAGGGTAATACAGGTGAAATGAACAAAATATGAAGGGCACTAAGAATATAGAATCTTTGTGATTTGGATAAATGATTAGGTAAGGGAGATACACAGAAAGAATGAAATTTATATGACTAGTGCTTTTAAAAGACATTGTGAGGGAAAGGTGACAAATTCTATTTTAGATATGATAGGTTTGTGTTATCAGTGGCCTTTGTGCAAAATCTCCAGATGGAAAACTCAAACAGTCTGTAAGGTACACAGATTTAAGTTTCCAGAAAAGAATTAATATCAAGAAAGGTATGGACTGGAATATAGCTTACTTACCATGGGCAGAACTCTGAGGTTGATCCTCAATACTGTGAAAGATAATGATAGATAATAGATAGCTAGATGATAGATACATAGATAGATAGATGGTTGAATGACAGAATGATAGGTAGATGATAGATATAGATAGATAGATAGATAGATAGATAGATAGATAGATAGATAGATAGAGTCCAGAGAAATTGAGTGTACTTTGAATAAATATATAGCTCCCATTTAAATACTCTGGCTTTTAACCTGATTAAAGACTTGAGGAGACTTAGATTCTTAAATTTTCCTAGCCATAGCCATATCTTTGTGGTCTCTTCACACCTTGTGTTTGGTTTTATAAGAACCGGTATTGCACTGTTTCTGGCAGTACCAGGCTAAAAAGAATGTTTAGGTGAAAAACTTTTAGGGGGCAATTTTAGTCCAATTTACAAACCCAAGAAATTGTGATCCATTTTCTCAACTTAAGGTGCTCATCCTAGCAAACAGGGATAATATACTGCCCGTTAATCTTCATAGTCAACTCAGCTGTTCCTTTTTGGTTAGAGGAAAATGATTTAGGGTAGTAATATGAAAGGAAATGAACTAACATGATATAAAAAATGGTGCATAACTTGGAACCTTAACTAAGTTCAGAGTTGCAGCTGATTACTTTCCAGTCTCATTCTTTATTTGCAAATGCTACTGCCTCATGGCCACTGAGTTCTTCTTATATTATTGCATCATTAATCATTATAGGAATCCCAGTACACCTCCAGGATAAACACAAGCATGTTCCATCTTTCACTTGTATCTTGTAGTGTATCTCCTTTCTTCTGTTATCACAGTGGAGCTTGTATTTAAATACCCACCTGTTTCTGAATTATTTGTAAGTACTTATATGATCACAGATATGAAATTTTCCAGGGAAAAAAGCAACAAACACTTAAATTGCCATTGGAAGGTGAGATTATACAAGAATGTAAGATCTA
This sequence comes from Cuniculus paca, assembly GCA_004365215.1. NCBI lineage: Eukaryota > Metazoa > Chordata > Mammalia > Rodentia > Cuniculidae > Cuniculus > Cuniculus paca. The sequence continues at coordinate 4,702 of RJWT010005444.1, read as the reverse complement.
TGCATTTCAGTAATGAATTATTTAGGTGGCTGGATAAATTTATGTATGTGTTTAACAAGGTAGTAAAGTACAATATCCTGATGGGAAGGACATGAGTATTAAATGAGCTCTTCAGGTCACTTATAGACTTTAAATACAAGGCAATTAAAACTTTTAAAAAATGCCCTAATGAAAATCAATTATGATGATTTTGATAATATTTAATGGACAAATATTTACCAAGATTGCTATGTAGCTGTCATTATATTAGGCATATGAAATGTATTAGCAAACCAAACAGGGTAAGATCATTTTTATCAACAGGAAACAGGCCCAAAACTACAGATAAAAATAATAGATTCGTTATATATCAAAAGATTATGAATACCATAAGGGAAAGAAAAGTTCAACTAGGTTAAAGGAATTGGGTCATGCAATGATGGTGGGAAAATTGTAGTCTTAAATGTGTTGATCAAGGTAAGTCTCACCAAGCAGATGAGATTTGATGACAGAATGAAAGCAGAAGAGAGAAATGTACAGATATCAAAGTCAGTTACAACACTTGAGGTAGAGACTGGTCAGTGAAAAAGTACCTGTGAAAAACCACAGTTGATTATGAATTATATCTTCCATTAATAAATAGTTTTGCTGTGCCAGAATAGTTGTCTCCATTCAGCTAAAGAATTTAATTGAAGGATTACTTACATTTAAGTTCTTTCATTCTAGAATAGCAATTTGTAAACTAGGTCCATGGGGATAAGTTCAGCCCACCACATATTTTTCTTACTTTTTTTTAAATAGTCACACTCATTCATTTGTATATTGCCTGAGCCTGGTTTCATGCTACAACAGAGTTGAGTATTGTGATAAAGAATGTTTGGCAGATGAAACCTATAATATTTAATATATGATTGGTTATAGTAAAGTTTGGTAATTCCTATAATGTCCAAAAAATGATGAAATAGTGAACCAGAGACTGTATAGTTCTGGTGGGCAAGGGCTATGTCTTACATAGGACATCATAGACATGTAGCCAATACCTGAATACTTTCTCCACCAATTCTGTGTTATCTTTATCAAGAGATATTCCCTGTTTAATGATCTACCTCTTTAACAACAGCTAGGACTCACAACTGTGGTGTACTGTTCAGACTTATGACCCACTGGTAGGACTTATCACCCACATTCAGATTTGTGGTACAGGAAGGTGAACAGGAATGCAACTTTATGGTGGCTTTTTCCATGGCATGTTACTGCAATTTAGCTGATTGCACTATAGAGCACAGTACTGTAGTTTTACGTCCTGTTATACATTATAGTACTGTATGGAAGAGTCATGCAAAGAAAAGCAAACTTATCAAATTGCATTTTCCTTTGACCATTTCTTGCCCCAGTTAGTGACGGGCTAGTCACAGGAGTAGAACTCAGGCGTTAAATGAGGAATGTTTATACTTAACTTCCTTCATCTTGAGTTTCTTTGAAAAGAAATTTACAGAGTTAAGTAGACATATAATATAATGATTTAGTGTGGCAGTATGAGTAAAATTGAATCCATTAACATCAAACCTTTTAGAGCTTTCAATGATAATAAGCGACCAACTGTGGCACAAAGACCACCACCCTTTGAAGGGAAAAATAACATAATTAAATGTTAAATGTGAAAGAATTTAAACATAAAGAATCTTGCAATTAAATTGTTTAGTTGAATGGAGACAACCTTTTATACACAAGTGAAAGTATTTATTAATAGAAAGTATAATTCATAATCATTTTTGCCTTTGTTATTATAATAAATGTCTCCAAACTTAGTAGTTTAAAGCAACATGTGTTTATTGTCTTACAAATTATGAAGATAAGAAGTCTAAATTGTACCTCATTAGATGAAAATCAAGGTCTTGGCAGCACTGAGTTGCTCTCTAGAGACACATGAGAACAGTCTGCTCCTTCTCATTTGCTAGCTTTTAGAAGCTACCTACATTCCTTGGTTGATGGCTCATTCCTCCATCTTCAAAGATGGCGGCATAGTATCTTCAAATGTCTGACGCTGACCCTTCTGTCTTTCTTAGATCTTTACAATGACCTTTGTGATTATGTTGGACCCACCTGACTAGCCATATAAACTCACTGTGTTAAAGCCAGCTAGTCAACTCTTTTAATACCATCCATAGCCTTATTTACTTTTGCATATAACCAAACATTCAAAGATTTAAGAAAATAGAACCTATATACTTTCAAAGGACCATTATTCTGTCCATAAGGCCCACAAAATATCTTGTCAAAGTCCATTCATCTGGTTACCTACAAAATCAAGACAAGGATCTGTGTTTTTTGCTTTTGTTGAATGGTAAACATTCTCACAAATTTTCATGTTTTTCTCTGTCATAAAACTTACATGCTTAATTTGAGAGAAGTCACAGAAGTAGTATTCCTTCAATACTTATATGTGAATCTTCATAAAATTCTGTTTACTTAATTTAAGCCTCTTTTCCATCACTGCCTCATTAATATCTAGAGAGATAGTAGAGTGAAAAAAAAATGCTGAGCTTCAAACTCAGGGCCTTACACATGCTATGAAAATGTTATACTACTGACTATACCCCAAGCCATAAAAAAGCAGATTGTTACCAATGCTAGAGGAGTTTTGAAGATTTGAAATGTGTCAGGTTTTTCCCCAATTCTAACCATTGATTGTACAAGATAGATTAAAAATAGCCTCAAAGTAGTCAAGAGAGTTGTGTATTTACTCTGGATGCTTGCAAATATTTATTTTTCAAAACAATAAGGATCCACCATAGTATGGCACAAACTGAAATTTGCTTCCCCTGGCTACCCTGTGTTCCATTTTTAGACTTAATGTAAGTCCTACATGACCTCCTGGCTGCACATTTAGGTTCATATGGTAGAGTATCCTGTGCATGTAGATATGGCCATGTGACTAGGTTCTGCCCTATGGCATATAAGTCAATCTTCACGAGCAAATCATGGCCTTGGAAGAATGAGGTGCCCTCTGATTACTCTTTTTGTCTTTTTATGTTAGGTTTACTACAGGGTTAAGTGAGTGATATCTTTAATCTATCACCCTCTAGTATCACATGTCGAGAAAGGCAGACTAAGAACTACAAGTAAGTGGGTTCTTGAGCTGCTTAACTTCCATAACATGCTTGAATGGCTTTGTGAGATGAAAGCAAAGTTCTACACTGTGTATGCCTATGTATGTTGAAATTTCTCCTTAGAGAAGCCTCACTGCATATTTGCTAATGCAAAGCAAATAAATTCCCTTGGTCACTATGACAGTTCCTATTCTAAATTCACATTACCCCTAGACTCATGCTCAGATCTGGAGAGCAGCAAGTCAGTTAAAATGGCAAGTCAGCAAATAAAGAGAAAAAAAAGTTGATTGGATGTATTTGATTCTTTTGAGGATAAGTAGGTTTGCAGAAATGGTCATTGCTGTTGCTCATACTAAAAAAAAAGTATAGGCTTTGTAAACATTTCCTTATTTTAAAAGTTTTCTAATTCCTATAAAATATGTATGCAATCTAAAAACCACAATTGTGTTGGCACTATAAATGGAACAGAGGGAAGAATAAAGGAAAATTTATTCATAATTTTATATGGATCTGCTTTTGGAGCATATTTCTACCCATTGCTCAAAACAAAGAATGATGTGCTCATATGGGTCTAGTTGTTTTGCAACTGCTAAACTCCACAGGAAAGAAATTAAATACTGTATCCATGGTTTTTAAAAAGGAAATACATTGCACTAGTTAAAATTGGTGTACTATTTTAAAAATCACATGTCTATACTTTCAGCACTCTGGGAGGGTGTAGGGAGAGGATCACATGTTTGAGTCCAGTCTGGGTACCTTAGTGACCTTGTCTCAAAATTTAAAAAAAGGAAAAGAAAAAAGAGCTGGGATGTAGCTCTGTGTGAAGACCTTGGGTTCAATCCCTAGTATTGCGAAGTCAAACAAATAAAAACAGTCTGCAAGACCCAAGTCTCACTATGAGCTTTGCCGTCACTTTATTCTGTCATTTTAGGTGACTGGTTTCCCCTTTGTGCCAATGTTTCATAATCTGCCAAATGGAATCAAACAGTAACTCTGTCTTTCTGAAGTTGTGATGCAAATATAGCAAATATTGCACATAGCAAAACATCAAGCAAACCATAAGTGTACATGAAAAATTAGTTGCTAAACTGTTATTAACAGCAGTAGTTTTAGCATGTTTTATTTACTAAAATCCACATTTGGCCAACTGTCAGAATTATGTAAGGATACTTAAAATAAATTTAAATGCCCAAGTCTTGACTCTGGAAATTTTGGCTTACTATATCTGTTTAAAGTCTGCCAAATTATTTTTTTCAATATTCAAAATTTGAGTTTCCTGTGGTCACCCTGTCTCTCTCTAGAATTTGGTACACAGACCGCTGAGATAGCATCACATGAGTAATAATAATAGCATGCGTCACCTTTTGCACAATGTGCACACTACGTATTTAGGTATATAGACTGTTGGCGGGGCATAACGGGGCATTAAACAGTGTAAGTGGTCTGGTTTATAACTGTGTCCTGCCAAAGCCTCGGAAGCTCAAATGTGAGGCTTTTGGAAGGTGGTTTGATTATGGGGGCTTACAACTGACTTGCTGTTAGGAGGTGGGGTCTGGTCCGAAGAGGCAGGACACTGAGGGAGTGTCCTGCAAGGGGTTATCTCCTCCCTCTTT